>SNQJ01S0080691.1:13355-26682 GCA_010110895.2 Picea sitchensis | reverse complement strand
AGGGCGTGTTATCCTCCATTTCTAGGGATAACTAAGGAGATGATATCTCGAGGTCCTCAGGTTGTAGACATGGAGTGTCGCGGGATGGATTGACTTGTGATGTCCACTTACACAGATGAAGACCCACTTCACCACCACACTTCTCTGGTTCACCATGACGGCATCCACCACATCAGTCTGTCTCTGAAAGACAATGGGTCTTGCTCCATGAGGTACAAGTCAGGGATTGTGGTAAGCCTCACTTTAATACTTGAGGCATTTAAGTATGTTGCATTTAAAGTTGCTTTTGATTATAGAGCGTCTGCTTGGAAATTATGCTCTTTGCCATGTTTCACATTGGTGGTTGTGCCCTAGTAAGTGGTCACCCTTGGGGAGAGGTTTTTACTGGGAGGTCTCATTGATGAGTCATCACACCATTTCCCTATCATACTTGTCACTTTTCACACTTCATTCTTTCTGTATCCCCATCTTTTGGGATTTTCGGGTGTACTGACCCAAGAAGGGATTGTACCTCATTTCATGGGATGAAGGGGTTGAAGGCCCAGAGGCTTGTAGCTAGAAAAAGATAAAATGCAATCATAAACCTTCTAGATACTCGCCCAGGGTTCCTGAGGACAATGAAATGTCTCTCATAAGAAACTAATGGGACTCGTGAAAAATAACAATTTAAAAAATGCCAACCAAGGTAGAGCATGTGTGGGCAATGTTTTTCATGCTTAGGTAGAAGTCCCACACATTGTCTTCAACTTGGGGAAGCACAGTGTGACCAGGGTAGAGTCAAAGTGGGCAATGTTTTTCATGCTTAGGTAGAAGTCCCACTTTGGCTTCAACCTGGAAATACTTTAATTAATTAATAGCAATAAATGGGCTTGGAAAAAGGGTGCCTTGAAAACGAAGTTGCAACACACCCTCTACAAAGGCACCCATAAATGAGACAATACGAACCCTTGTATGTCATGAACCCATGCCCAAAAGCGTCTTACCACCATCCACTCCTTCTTCTTTGCATGAATTAGAGAGGGTCCACCTAGGAAACACTCCTTCACTTGAGGAATGACTCACCCAATCGGTAACCTTGATAGCCCTCCCATAATTAAACTTGGCAAGTTGCATAAGGTCTTTGAGCACTTGTTTAATTTCAAAGTGTAGTTTTGATGCACATGTTTAGGTGGCTCTTGTATTAAATGTGATTTACTTGGCATGATACATTTGACTTGAGAGCCTTGGAGGGCGCACTCATTTGTCTTTTCAAGACCTTACTTGGTGGACGTTTTGGAAGGAACAAGCCTAGCTTGGGCCTTCATTGGGGAAAGAAGCCCATAGACTGGATGCCATGACCCACACCTTGGGAACTGACAGATGACCGACGTTGCCTTTAGAGGCAAGAGAAGACACCTTGAAGGAAGATACCTAGCCCTCGCCCAACGTTTTTCCTTTGGAGACCATGCGTCACACTTTGGGGCTTGACGTCACCATGGGGCTAGGGTTTTGATGATGGTGGTGAAGTTTGATGATGGCTTAGCATGATTGATGGAGAGGAGGACACTTACCATGATGCCAAATGGCCTTTGGAGGCTCAACGTCCCCTTCAACAACCCAACAACTTACTAGAAGTGCCAAAATGTCACCCTCTAGGGGCATGATGTCATCTTTTTAAGGTTTAATTTTTGTAAAATTGAAATTATTATTGTAAAGGGGCAAAATAGCGGAGGTTTGCCTCCTTATTTTGTGTTTTACCCTAATTAAGTGGACAAACTCATTTTACATGACCTTCTGTAAATAAAGGTCATTTCACATTTCATTTTCATAACTCACTCTCTCTTGAGTGAGAGATACTTGGCTGAAATTTTCGCCCCTCTTGGGCAAACTGCATGTCTCTCTCTTTGATGCTATTTGGATGCTTAAAATTTGTCTTGTGGAGCTAAAGTGGTGCGCTATCTTCTTGGATGTTTGTCTCTTGCTATGGTGATGAAAAATACTTGGTAGATAAGGGTTTATCTTGCATATCTCTTGGAATTCGTAAGAAATTTCTGCATGTTATTGGTTTTTCATTATTGTTTCATGGTTGTTCTTGGCTAAACCCTTGGATGAGTATAAGGGCATACACCCTCCACCAAGCTCGTCATTATTGTTGAGTGGATAATCTATTTCGAAGGTTGCTAGGAGTAAAAGGGCTTACACCCTCCTAGATTTACCTTGTTAGTTTTACTTGCTCTAGGGAGTAAAAGGGCTTACACCCCTAGAGAAGTAGTAGACCTAACTTCACACAAGAAGACTCCATAACCCATTGACAAGGCACTAGTCTAATTTTGCATTGGAGAAATAAAATCATTGCATTGGTATACGTGAAAATGAGAGATATTGTATTTGTTCAAACTGGAATATTTTCTTAGTGACATAAGCTTGCTTGAAGGGCTTACACCCCTAGAGAAGTAAACCTAACTTTACACAAGAATACTCCATAACCCATTGACAAGGCACTAATCTAATTTTTCATTGGAGAAATAAAATCATTGCATTGGTATACGTGAAAATGAGAGATATTGTATTTGTTCAAGCTGGAATATTTTCTTAGTGACATAAGCTTGTTTTTGTCCTAAGGGCGTCTAGCTTAGCCTAGTAACTCTTTTGCTGCAATTAATTAAATGTTACAGCCATTAGGGCTGCAGCAAAACTCTTTCTTTCATCTATTATTCACTCTTCCACCGTTGAAATTTACTTGTAAACCTAGATTACAATTCTACTGCTCATTTGTTATCTTTTTGACAGTTTACTTGTTGGTTTTTATGGTTAGAACTTCCTACTGTAGCAATTGTTTGCTACAGCCACAAGGCTGCCCTAATACTTTGCCGATAACTCCATTTGGAAACCCTATTTCACCGTCAAAGTTCATGCTTAAAAATTGGAAAATTATCTACTTGTTTAGTACTTCATTCCAATAAATATTTGGTACTTTTGACTGTTAATTCTGCAGTAACTAGCTCTTTTCATTGCTGATATACATTCTTGTTTACTGCTGTAATATAGGACAGCAAACTTCACTTCCCTGTCCATTTGACTATTTGGCTTCTATCTCTATATTTTGTCTTGTCTCGGGCAGGTATAACACTCTCTTGCAGGTACACTATACATTGGCAACCTACTTGTGATGTCCCGTTCCCAAGAATGGGCCAGCAGGGAGTGACTTAGTAGTCTATTTTCCCGTAGACTACAGTCATGCACAACAGGGAACGAGAGGAGAAATAGGGGACAATTCATGGCTAAACGATGAATTAAGCCAAAAAACATAGGAAAAGTCACTTAAGCCTAAGTCAACGGAGAAATAGAACGAAAAAGTGTTAAGGGGGGACTTAATTAATTAATTACTCAGCTTAGGAGGAAAACCGCCTAGCTTAAGTGAGGTCAATGGTGAATTAGATCGGGAAGATTATAAAGGGAGGAATTCGACCTAATTCCTCATGCTATGTTATGATTTGATGTTGAGAGAGTTCCCAGAGGAGGAGATTCGACTTCTACTGTTTTGGGGATTTCTGGAGGAAACCACCACCATTGATCGGTTTCGGTGTTGAGAGACACACCCTAGCCCATCGGAGATACCATCCACGTATTTCACCGTGCGATTCAGGAGTATCCAATTTGCAGTGTTGCGCAGCTCAACCAGTGAGGGCGCAAGTCAGAGAGAGGGTTTGTGTAGTTGCACGAGATCAAAGCTTGTATTGCAGATCCCTTCCGACCCAGTTGAGATCCAGCTAGGCCGCATAAATTAAGCCACCTCCCATCCGATTCTGACGGTGGAATCTTTCCAGGCGCAGCATTCAACCATCCATGGCGCAACTCTTGTGGAAGGATAGTTGGGGTTATAGAAGGAGTATCAGATCAGATCCGAGGAAACCCCTCCGACCCAGTTCAGCATTAGCCAGGGTGATCATTTTGAGTCATATAGAAGTCGATTTTGCTGGGGGAATCATTTGGGCTCATTCAGAGAGTCCAGGAGGTCTGCAGACCCCTAGGGGGTGAGATCCGGAGCCTCAGAGGTCAGATCTTCCATCTGATAGTCACCAGGGTCAGTCTAGAGGCCAGGGTGCTTCTGTTGAGACAATTTCCTGCTCATTCTGACAGTTATAGCCTTCCGGACGAGTTTTCCAGTTTGTAGCGGTTATCGTGCTTCGTCGGAACTATCGATTTTGCTGATCTATCCGTGCATGCATCAAATCTGCCTTCATGTTCTGGTCACGGGTATTTTATGTTATCTGGTTATATTCCAGTGACGATCCATGAGATCTAACTGATGACTATTTTCTATATTTCCAGTATTTCATTGTATTTCCCTGCTTAAATCTCATAATACATGTTATTGGGTGGTTGTTGTTCCTTATTTCAGCATGCATCATGTATATATTGTTTAAACCATGATGTATAACATGCACATGCAACAATCACAAAACATCTCAAGCAAATAAGTAAAATGCATCTAGAAACCCCCAGAGTATTAGATTTGAAGATAAAATGCATCCAGAAACCCCCAGAGTATCAAATCTGTGAGACAGAATACTAGATCAGCAGTAGATATCCTGATCAACTGGATCAGGGATATTTCAGTGGTATCAGAGCTTTAGTCCTGCCAGTCTATCACTAAAGACGATGAGAGCAGCAGAAGACCCAGATGGTCGTGAGCACATAGGTGACGAATATGTCACTTACAACAGGCGCAAGGAATGAAGGCATAGGCCTGACTTTCCTCCTTTCCCTCCCAGCTCAGAGGAAGACGAAGAGGCACACAGAGAAGCAGAGAGAAGAACAAAGCATGAGGTTGAGCGCGAGGTAGAGAGGATGCTAGGAGAAAGATATGAGCGACCAAAGGGCAGTGGTAAGGCCCCCATGGAACCAAAGGTGGCCTTCATGCAGGTTATCAGCGATATGTTAGCTAGTCAGCGGACCATGTCTCAGTCCTTGGCACAGGTGGTTGATAGATTGCCTATGGTGGGAACCCCAGGCACACAAGCCCCACATGCAACACAGGCGAACTCGGGGGCAGGCAGTAGACCCCAGTCACCCACTCGCACATACACCTCTGCAAGTAGGATTCCCCGACCTTTGTTTCCCAATTTCGAGAGGGCACCCCCGGTAGCAGCACAGTTGTCGATAGCATAGAGACCGCCCACTCATGCAGAGGACATTGCAAAGTATCGGAGAGAGTATGCAACATTGGGTCGTGACTTCCATCAGGACATGACCCTACTCGAGTATTGTAGACTCAGACTCAGGAACCGCCCCAGAGAGCCACAGAGAGGAGGGTAGCAACAACAGCAGGGGCATAACATTGATTTCATCCGGAAAGTTGGTAAACTCACCATACCTTCTTTCGACGGATCATCCAAATGCATCGCTAGAGCTTGGGTACAGAAGCTAGACACCTACTACAAGCTCAACCAAATGACCAAGATAGAGGCCATCAATTTCGCCACCTTACACTTGGAGGGTGAGGCACACAAGTGGTGGCATCATGGATTGGTGACATTGGGCCACAGTGGCATCACCTCCTACAGGGAGTTCACAAAGAGATTCATGGACAAATTTGACAAGAGGGATCCAGAGATCCATTTCAGAGATCTAGCCCAGTTGAGACAAACTGGCACAACAGAGGCATTCATCTCAGAGTTTCAGCGGGAAGCAGTGGCAGTGACAGATATATCCGAGCCACGACTGATCATGTTATTCACAGAAGGGCTCACAGAACCCTTGAGAGGATGGGTGAAGGCATACCGGCCTCACACCTTGCAGGATGCCATCCTACGCACTAGAGATTTGGCGAACTCAGTGCCAAAAACTAAACCCTTCGTACCACAGAAGGATCGAGACCGAAAGTCATTCCAGAGAGAATGGAAGGGCAAGGAGAAGCTGGATGATGAGACGAGGCGAGAGCTTATGAGGAAGAAGCTCTGCTTCAACTATAGAGACCCTTGGGTCCCAGGCCACAGGTGCATGGGCAAGGGAGAGATTCACTATATTGATGTGGCAGCAGCAGGACAGTGGATCCACCAGCTCAGAGGAGGAGTCAGAGCAGGTGAAGGAGCAACCTCCCCGTAGACCACCGACATCGGCAGGGGCCCACCCGCCGGTAGTTCCACAACCTCCTGAGCAGGCTAGCAGACGGAAAACAGCAAAGGGAGGAGTCATAGTGACCCTTTTTGGTGTTCCCAAGTACGACACCCTCCGGATCAGAGGGACTATTCAAGGGCAACGAGAAATCGCCCTGATAGATGGTGGGGCCACCCACACCTTCATCGACGCTTCATTGGTATCGAGATGGGCCCTTCAGACAGAGGAGTTTGAGGGATTTGATGTCACATTAGCAGATGGCCATACAGTGGAGTGTCTAGACAAAGTTCCAGACTTGGAGATCAAGTTAGGCAACTACACCGTGAGAGATATATTTTATGTGGTTGACCTATCAGACACAGATGTGGTTTTGGGAGTCCAGTGTTTGATCACCTTGGGTAAAATCACCACCAACTACCAGACCTTGGAGATGGGATCCAGAGACAGTGACGGGAAGAGGGTTGTCCTGAGGGGCATGTCGACAAGAGCACCCAAGACAGTCTCAGCCAAGAGGATGGAGAGGATCTTCAGGCATGGGGAGGCAGCATTTGCCGCAAAGTGCTTGACCACTACGCGGAAGGATTTTGAGGGTCGACAGTAGTATCAGACAGAGATCAAGAAATTGTTGGGACAACATCAGCAGGTTTTTGGGTTGATTCCACCAGGAAGACCGTCGGACAGGGGATTTGAGCATACCATTGAGTTGGAGGAAGGGGCCAAACCCATGATCACCCCCCCCCCTATCGTCATCCTAAGAGGTTCAAGGATGAGATAGAAAAAACAATCAAGGAATTGTCGGCGATGGGACACATCAGACCTAGTAGCAGTCCATTCGCCTCTTCAGTTGTCTTAGTCCTGAAGAAGGATGGTACCATGAGGATGTGCATCGATTACCAGGCCTTGAATAAGAAAACCATCAAGAACCAGTACCCTATCCCTTGCATTGACGAGTTGATGGATGAGTTGCATGGGGCGGTTTTCTTCTCGAAGATTGATCTACGCTCTGGATATCATCAAATCAGCATCAGAGAGCAGGACATAGAGAAGACGGCATTTCGGTGCCATTTTGGCCATTTCGAGTTTCTGGTTATGCCATTCGGGCTAACCAATGCACCAGCTACAGTCCAGTCTTGCATGAACCACATATTCAGGGGGCAGTTGAGGAAATTAGTTTTGGTTTTCTTCGATGACATGTTGGTCTATAGCAAGACATGGCAGGAGCATATGGGGCACTTGGAGGAGGTGTTGAGCATCATGGAGGCGCAGTCACTATACGCCAAACAGTCCAAGTGTGAGTTCAGGATGACAGAGTTGCTTTACTTGGGCCACATCATCAATGCACAGGGGGTTCAGGTACATCAGGAGAAGATCAGGGCCATTTTGGATTGGCCAACAACCAGGAGTTTGACAGAGTTAAAGAGCTTCTTTGGGTTGTGCAATTATTACAGGGGGGTTTCGCAGTTAGGAGCACCACTCACAAATTTGACCAAGAAGGGTGCCTTTCAGTGGACAGAGGAGTCACAGCGGACATTTGAGAAGATGAAGGAGGTTATGAGCACATACCCTGTTCTAGCCCTTCCGGACTTCTCACAGTCGTTCGTCTTGGAGTGCAACGCATCAGGGATGGGGAATGGAGCAGTGTTGATGCACGGAGGCCATCCCATTGTGTTTGAGAGCAGGAATCTCAACGAGTTGAAGCGACTCTACTCTATTTACGACAAGGAAATGCTAGCAATCATGCACGCCTTAACCAAATTCAGGCAGTATCTGGTGGGTAGCATATTTGTAGTGAACATTGATCACAACAGTCTCAAGTATTTCCTGGATCAGAAAGACCTCAGTGAGAGACAACAGAAGTGGGTCTCGAAGATCCAAGCCTTTGACTTTGACATTGAGTATGTCAAGGGAAAAAGGAACGTCATGGCAGATGCCTTGTCCAGGAGGCCACCAGGGTGTTCGATGATGGACATTTGCACAGATTGGAAAGCACATTTGTTGGTGGAATATTCCAAAAACAAATTTGCTTGAGGTGATGGATGGGAAGGTGGGTGATGATAGATACCGGGTACTAGATGACATCATTTTCTACAAAGAACAGATCTAGTTGGTTCCAGAATCCTTAAAGGGGAAGATTCTAAAGGTGTCATGATTTGCCTGCAGCAGCGCACCAGAGGTATTTCAAAACTTACAGGCAGATCAAGGAGAGATTCTCGTGAAAGGGTCTCAACGATGACGTATTGAAGCACATCCGGGAGTGCACGACTTGTCAGCAGAACAAGTCAGAGCATACACACGCAACAGGGTTACTTCAGCCTCTACCCATTCCAGAGCAGAAATGGGAGAGCATTTCTATGGATTTCATCACAGGCATCCCTCGCGGGTAGGGCAGGGACTGTATATTTGTGGTGGTCGACAGGCTGACCAAATTTGCACATTTCTTTGCCATACCCACGGACTACAAGGCCATACAGGTAGTAGAGTTGTTTTTCAGAGAGGTATTCAGATTGCATGGCCTTCCCAAGCAGATAGTCAGTGATAGAGATGGGCGCTTCATAAGCGCATTTTGGCAGTAGCTTTTTCGATTGACAGGCACAGAGCTAGCCACGAGTACCAGCTACCACCCACAGACAAATGGACAAACAAAGATTGTCAACAAATGGTTGGAGGGGTATCTGAGGAACTATGTGGAAGGATAGCAGCGCACATGGGTGAGGTGGTTGCACATGGGTGAGTATTGTTACAACATGACTCACCATATGTCTATCAGGATGTCACCATTTAGAGCATTGTATGGATATGATGCACCCACTTTTGTGGAGATTGTATTTGGGGATAGCAGGGTCCCAGGGGCCAAAGATTGGGTGGATGAGAGCCAAAGGATTCTCCGGGCAGTGAAGGAAAACTTACAGGAAGCACAGAACCAACAAAAGATCTATGCAGACAGGCAGAGGGTCAAGCGCAGTTTCGAGGTTGGGGACTTGGTTTTTTTGCGGTTACAGCCATACTGACAATCCTCCTTGAAGAGGAGCGAAGCAGAGAAACTGAAAACGAGATTTAATGGGCCATACAGAGTTATCAGGAGGGTAGGCGAGGTGGCATACGATCTAGAGCTACCAGAGGGTAGCAAGATTCATAACGTCTTTCACGTTTCTTGCCTTAAAAAGGCAATGGGACGGCAGATCAGCACTTCAAAGGAGTTGCCACCCTTAGATGAGGAGGGTCAGTTGGAGTTAGTGCCAGAGGAGGTGCTCGAGCAGAGAGAGCGCAGGTTGAGGAACAAGATCATCAGGGAGTGCTTGGTTAGATGGAGGCGACTTCCAGTGGAGGATGCCACGTGGGAGGGGGAGCATATTTTGCAGCACCCAGGATTGATGTTGCTTGAGGACAAGCAATCTCGGGAAGGGAGGACTGTGATGTCCCGTTCCCAAGAGTAGGCCAGCAGGGAGTGACTTAGTAGTATATGTCTTCCCGTAGACTATAGTCAGGCACAACAGGGAACGGGAGAAGAAATAAGGGAGAATTGATGGCTAAACGATGAATTAAGCCAAAAAACATAGTAAAAGTCACTTAAGCCTAAGTCAACAGAGAAATAGAACGAAAAGGTGTTAAGGGGGGACTTAATTAATTAATTACTCAACTTAGGAGGAAAAGCGCCTAGCTTAAGTGAGGTCAATGGTGAATTAGATCGGGAAGAGTATAAAGGGAGGAATTCGACCTAATTCCTCATTATGCTATGTTATGATTTGATGTTGAGAGAGTTCCCAGAGGAGGAGATTCGACTTCTATTGTTTTGTTGATATTTGGAGGAAACCACCACCATTGATCGGTTTCAGTGTTGAGAGACACACCCTAGCCCATCGGAGATACCATCCAGGTATTTCACCGTGCGATTCAGGAGTATCCAGTTTGCAGTGTTGCACAACTCAGCCAGTGAGGGCGCAAGTCAGAGAGAGGGTTTGTGTAGCTGCACGAGATCAGAGATCGTATTGCAGATCCCTTCCGACCCAGTTGAGATCTAGTCAGGGCACATAGATTAAGCCAGCTCCTATCAGATTTTGACGGTGGAATCTTTCTGGCCACAGCATTCAGCCATCCAGGGCGCAACTCTTGTGGAAGGACAGTTGAGGTTATAAACAGAGTATCAGATCAGATCCGAGGAAACCCCTCCGACCCAGTTCAGCATTAGCCAGGGCGATCATTTTGAGTCATATAGCAACCGATTCCATTGGGGGAATCATTTGGGCGCATTCAGAGAGTCTAGGAGGTGTGCAGACCCCCAGGGGGTGAGATCCAGAGCCTCAGAGGACATATCTTCCATCCGATAGTCACCAGGATCGGTCTAGAGGCCAGGGTGCTTCTGTTGAGATAGTTTCCAGCTCTTTCCAGCTCACTCTGATGGTTATAGCCTTCCGGACGAGTTTTCCAGTTTGTAGCAATTATCGTGCTTCGCCGGAACTGTCGATTTTGTCGATCTATTCGTGCATGCATCAGATCTGCTTTCATCTTCTGGTCACATGTATTATATGTTATTTGCTTGTATTCCAATGAAAATACATGAGATCTAATTGATGACTATTTTCTATATTTCCAGTATTTCATTGTATTTCCCAATCTCATAATACATATTAGTGGGCGGTTGTTGTTCCTTATTTCCGCATGCATCATATATATATTGTTTAAACCATAATGTATAACATGTACATTTGACAATCACAAAACATCTCAAGCACATAACTAAAACGCATCCAGAAACCCCCATAGTATCAGATCTGAAGATAAAATGCATCCAGAAACCCCTAGAGTATCAGATCTGTGAGATAGAATACTAGATCAGCAGTAGATATCCAGATCAACTGGATCAGGGATATTTCACTACCCTCGTCAACAAAACTCTTATCCAATCCCTTTTCCACTTCCTAACTCGACCTATAGGGGTTTCACCTTCCATCATCTCACTTTCCATCTCAATCCCCCTGGGGTCACCGGGATTCCCCCCTTGTTGTGATTTTCATCATCACTAAAGCGAGGGGAGCGTCTATCTAAGGTGACAATGGGTAGATACTCTCACATTTGTCCCACATTTGTGGATTGGGTCGAGCTTTTCCCAACCTACAATCTGTGCGATAACAAGGTGGACTAGTTATATGAGAGTAGGAACTAAGGGCCATGTGGCATTTTGAGGACAATGGCTACTTTAATATATTGCCAAGTGGAAATTTTGAAATCTTTATGGATTCTAGGCCTTCTTGATAGCTTCTAGGGATTTTTAAGCCTAATTTTCTTAGCTTGTGGTGGTTGCCACATGGCCCACCTTTTTTTTGTAAAAATGCCCACTGTGGTATCTCATAAAATAAGTATTATCTTGATTAACCATGGTATATGCAGGGTAGAATTGAGTGAAACGAGATCTTCCCCCTATATTTTCAATGACGACAATTTTATTCTCAAAACATGCCAAAGTGACTCTATAAGCTATTAAAATCTGCAGACTACCAACATGTTTCAAAATTATTTCCAAGTTACACCAATCATTTTGTATTCCTAATGTTAACAATTTAATGCATTCTGCATAAATCATATTATTTCAACACCGCAGAGAATCAGACTAAATTAATCTCTATAAGATACAAATTGTTCCCTTGTGAACCAACCCTAATATTTGATGAGAGACTTGCTAGTC
This sequence comes from Picea sitchensis, assembly GCA_010110895.2. Lineage (NCBI taxonomy): Eukaryota > Viridiplantae > Streptophyta > Pinopsida > Pinales > Pinaceae > Picea > Picea sitchensis. Next base: position 14,903 of record SNQJ01S0080691.1, on the reverse strand, counting down.
ACTTGGTGGACATGTAACTTCCTCTAGAAAGCTGTAACAGCAATTCAGCTTCTTCTAGGATGATTTTTCTTCAAGGAAATACTTCCTATATTAGCAAAGAAAATATCTACGGAGATAAAAAGTTATGTACAAAGGAATTTGTACAAGAAAGCTACACAATATAAGAAAGGAAACTTTTTTGGCACCACAAGGCTGAGATAAGATCCAAATACGCAAGACCGTTAGCAATATTTGCATCCCTACTCAGTTAAAAACCATTGGCTAGTTTATGATTTATAACTAAGATATCTCCAAGTTTATGACAAAAACGTTTAGATACTAAATTGACAGCAACTACCCTCCAAAACTGTTGGCAGCTTCAAAATGAAAGACTTACAAACCAGCTTCTAGGCAGGAATCTGCAAAAGATGTGAATCATAATTCCAGGTTTAGAGATTTCCTTCAGCAGCTATATTCATAAAGGTTACATTATTTTGCAAATGTCTTCACACATATGGATGGGCTTGTTATCAAGATTTGACAAATTGAAATCAGCATGTCCAAGTTGCACAACTAGACCTACAAACCTGCTTCCAGACAGGAAATCTGCAAAAGATACGAATCATATTTCCAGGTTTGGAGGCTGCCTTGAGAAGCTATATTCTTAAAGGTTACTTTCTTTTGCAATTGCCTTCACACATATCGATGGGCTTGTTATCAACATTTGTCAAACTGAATTCAGCATGTCCAAGTTGCATAATTGATCATTGATTGACAGTTCACTGTCCTATTTAATGCCCATTTAAAACAATTCCAAATGGATGACAGATAGCATAAGATATGGGCTATATATATTGTATCAAATAGATTCACTGATGCATATTTTGTGACAAGATACACAAAGATGCACAACATTTAATAACAGGATATACAACCTCTGATTCTTTAGCATGTTACCTTGCAGTCTCGGCACCTTTCGGAGTGTGAAAACTATTAATCAACAAGGCTGTCGCAGTGCCACTAGGATAAGTGAGTTTGTAATCTATGACCATTACCTGCATCAAAGAAAAAAAAATGGTTTTCATTATAACAACAACTACTACATTTTTCTTCAAGAGTTGGACGGCATTTTTTCCAAACTGAAATACAACTCCATAATATTTGAATGAAAATAAACAACTAATAATGGACACAAACCAGTTTCCCTTCACCTGAAGGCTGGAACATAACATCACAAAGGCACAATAGTTATGACATTAGTATCAATGTTAAGAATATCATTTTGCGGAGCATATCGTTGAGGGTCCAGAAAGAAAGTTATCAGAAATATCGGGGAAAATATTGGCAAGCATAAACTTGAACCTGAAAAGCTCAAAAATCCTCAGTAAAATCAACAACCTGTAAAACTTGAAAAAATCGGAAATATCGCGAGAAATCAGAGATATTTGCAACACTGATTAGTATGCAATGCATGCCTATTCAATCAAGTAAGATGTGCTTATCAAGTCAATAAACTGTTTGCGCAGTGAACAGCACCACATTCTTGGGGAAAGCTATATGGCCTGTTAT
>SNQJ01S0080689.1:35655-46938 GCA_010110895.2 Picea sitchensis | reverse complement strand
GTTTAGTATTACTTTGCTATCTAAATCAAATTCAAGTGATATAATTTCTTATTGTTATACATATCTTGTTGCTTTCAAAGAAATAAAGAACGTAACAGTTGTAGATTCATTTTATGAATGATAGCTTTGTCTTCTTCATAGATGGAATTATTATATAAGTTTGTTGCATAATAGGTTTCCCTTATTGCATAAATTTATCATCATAAAACTGTTATGATTTCTTTTATGTCTTGTTTGTTCTGTAACATACTTCGAGAAGCAGCATAGCCGATCATTTTCGAGAGGCTTAAGGACTAAATGGTGTGAATTTCTTCCTCCAACCAGCTTAAGAAGTCATCTTACACAGGACAGACTTGGAGCGTTTCCAGGTCAATTAGTTAGATGTTTACTGTTTATGTTAGCTAGTTTAATATAAATGATAGTTTAGTTAGATTTATATTACATTGTTTAATTTCAGTAAAGTAGATTAGATTGTTTAATTTCAGTAGTTTGTGTTTCCTTTTTATAAAACATAAAAGATAAAAAAGAGATTCTTGGCTGTCTCAGCGCAGCAAGCGCATGAGTTTTGCAGGTTTTAATCAAATCTGTAGTTTGTCTATAGTGTACATTTGTGAATAAGGAATATCATAGCTGATAATTAGGAAGTTGATTTGAGTTATTATAATCGCAGATAGTATCTTGTATATACAGTAGTTAGTTAAAATAGTATAGTTAGTTTAGTTTGTTTTATTAGTTTCTAGTTTCCTTTATTAGTTTGGTTTCCTTTATTAGTTTAGTTATTTTTATTTGTTTTATTAGTTTCTAGTTTCCTTTAGATTTCTTAGCTCAAATCACTTCTCTCTTTGGTTTTCCTAGAAGACCTTAGGGCATCCAACGGAGCCGTTAAACTCGTCAGGGTGGTCCATTCCAAACGGCTTGGGTTATTTAGACAACCTCGGACCGGTTCCACTCTCCCAGTTGACGGATGGTCAGTTTCGCCCGTCAACATTATGGTATTCTTGTATTTTTTATTTTTCTTTTTTGTTGTTAGGGAACTATGTTTATCCTTCCCTTTCCTTAAATTCCATTTATTTCCTAGCCTTAACTTACCTTTCCTTTCCATGCCATTTCATTCCTTGACTTTCCATGTCATTCCTTTCCCTTCCATGCCATGCCCCGCCTTTCCATGCCATGTCATGTATTTCCTTGACTTTCCATTCCATGCCTTTCCATGCCATATCATGCCATGCCATGCCATTCCTTTCCTTTCCTTCACTTACCATGCCGTTCCATAACATTATTTTCCATTCCATGCCATGGCATTCCTTTCCTTTCCATGACATGCCTTTCCTTTCCTTGCCTTGCCATGCCATGCCATTCCTTTCATTTCCTTCACTTACCATGCCATGCCATAACATTCTTTTCCATTCCATGCCATGGAATTCCTTTACTTTCCATGACATGCCTTTCCTTTCCTTGCCTTTCCATGCCATGCCATGCCATGTCATGCCTTTCCTTTCCATACATTTCCTTTCCATGCCATGCCATTCCTTGAATTTCTATTCCATTCCATGCCATGCCTTTCCTTTCCATGCCATGCCTTTCCTTGTCATTCCATATCTTGCCTTGCCTTCACTTTCCATGCCATGCCATGCTTTACTGTCACTTGTTAGGGAACTATGTTTAGCTTGCCCTCACCTTTCCTTGCCTTTCTTTCCTAGACTTTCTTACCTTTCCTTTCCATGCCTTGAATTTCCATTCCATGACATGCCATGCCTTTCCTTTCCATGTCATTCCACGACTTTCCATGCCTTCCCTTGACTTTCCATGCCATGCATTGCCTTAAGTTTCCTTTCCTTGCCTTTCCTAGCATTGCCATGCCTTGCCTTTCCATGCCATGCCTTGCCTTGTCTTTCCATGCCATGGCTTGTCTTTCCTTTCCATGCCATGCCATGCCATGCCTTGCCTTGTCATGCCATGCTTTTCCTTGACTTAACTTTCCTTGCATTACCTTGAATTTCCATGCCATGTCATGCCTTGGATTTCCTTTCTTTGCCATGTCATGCCATGCCTTGTATTTTTATTCCAAGCCTTTCATTTCCATGACATGCCTTACCTTGCCTTGAATTGAAATGCCATGCCATGTCATTCCTTTCCATGCCATACCATGCCTTGCCTTGCCTTTCCATCCAATGCCTTTCATTTCCTTAGAATGTCATGCCTTGCCTTGCCATGACATGCCATGCCATGCGTTGCATTTCCTTGCCTTATTATGCCATTCCATTCCATGACTTTCTATTCCATTCCATGCTTTTCCTTTCCTTGTCATTCCATGCCATGCATTTTCTTTCCATGGCATGCCATGCCTTGCCATGCCTTGGATTGTCTTTCCATTATATGTCGTGAGTTGCATTTTCATGCCATGCCTTGCCATTCTTTCACTTTCCTTTTCGTGCCATGCCATGCCTTTCCTTGATATGCCATGCCATTCCTTTCCTTTCCATACCATGCCTTTCCTTTCCATGCCATGCCTTAACTTTCCTTCACTTTCCATGTTATTCCATGCCATGCTTTGCCTTCACTTGTTAGGTAAATATGTATATCCTTCCCTTTCCTTACCTTTCCTTGACATTCCATGAAATTGGTGCCCCATATCCAATTCAACCAACACTTCATCTATTGAAGTCTCGGTTTGAGTTTTGTCATGGGTTACAACTTGCCTCCTCAAGCCATTCAGGGACATGTCAAAAATTTGGTCTAGGGGCATAAAATCCAAAACAAGAAGCATAACAAAGTTTCGTAAGCTATTGCATATATTTTTTTTCAAGTCCCACATGACCACACTCCCCACAATTTCTCAACATAGTGTTCTTGAAAATCGACCTCTTGTTCAGAAATTGCACTATGCCTCATTGAGAAAAACCCTAGTCATGGAGATCCTCCAACAAACTCTTTTCCAGGAAATAAAATGACAGTGAAGGGGTCCCACTAGCTGAAACCTGGTGCCCCAGATCAAATGAAACTGATGGTTCATCCATCCAAGTCTCGGATTGAGTTTTATTGCGAGTTGTAACTCACCTCCTCAAGCCATTCAAGGATATGTTGAAAATTTGGTCTGGGGGAATAAAATACAAAAAAAGTATCATAATGGAGTTTTGTAAGCTCCCACACATCTATTTGACCAAGGAACATGTGACCACACTACCCACAATCACCCGACACATTGTTCTTGAAAATCAACCTCTTGTTCAGAAATTGCACTATGCCTAATTGAGCAAAACCCTAGTCTTAGATATCCTCCATCAAATTATTTTTCGGGAAACATAATGATAGTTGAGGGGCCCCACTAGTTGAAAATTTGTTCCCTGTATCTAATGCAACTAATGATTCATCCATTTGAGTCCCAGTTTGATTTTTATCGTGAGTTGCAATTCGCCTCCTCAAGCAATTTAAGGACATGTTGGCAATTTGGTCCGAGGGCATAAATTTCAAACCAATCAACATAATGGAGTTTTGTAAGCTCCCATATGTTTGTTTGGACAAGGACCATGTGACCATGCTACCCACAATCACCCAACACAATGTTCTTGAAAATTTACCTATTGTTAAAAAATTGCATTATGCCTCATTGAGCAAAACCCTAGTATCGAAGATCCTCCAATAAATGCTTTTCTAGGAAACAAAGTGATAGTGGAGGGGCCCCACTAGCTGAAAACCATTTCCCTGGATCCAATGCAACTGATGTTTCATCCATTTGAATCTTGGTTTGAGGTTTATTGTGAGTTGCAACTTGCCTCCTCAATCCATTCAAGGACATGTTTGAAATTCGTTCCAGGGGCATAAAATCCAAACCGAGTAGCATAATGGAGTTTTGTAAGCTCCTGCAGATCTATTTGGCCAAGTCCCACGTGACCATTCTATCCACAATCTCCTGGTGGTATTATTGAAAATCGATCTCTTGTTCAAAAATTGTGTTATGCCTCATTGAGAAAAACCCTAGTCTCGAAGATCCTCCATCAAATGATTTACCGAGCAATGGAATGACAATGGAGGGGCCCCAATAGGTGAAACCTAGTTCTTTGGATCCAATGTAATTGAAGTTTCATGCATCTCAGTCTCAGTTTGAGTTTTATTGCAAGTTGCAATGCGCCTCCTCAAGCCATTCAGGGACATGTTGACAATTTGGTCTGAGGGCATAAAATCCAAAATGAGAAGCATAACAGAGTTCAATAAGCTCATGCACATTTGTTTGATCAAGGCCCATGCGACCACACTACATAATTTCCCGACACATTGTTCTTGAAAATTGACCTCTTGTTCATAAATTGCACTATGTCTCGTTGAGAAAAACCCTAGTCCCACAAATCCTCTAACAAATGATTTTATGAGAAATGAAATGAAAATGGAGGGGGCTTGCTAGCTGAAACCTGGTGCCTTGGATCCAATGCAATTGACAATTCGTCCATCTGAGTCTCGATTTGATTTTTATCACAAGTTGCAACTCACCTCCTCAAGCCATTCATGGACATGTTGGAAATAGACCTAGACCTAAACCATGACCATGACATAGACCTAGATCTAGACCTAAACCATGACCTATAACTATACCAAGACCTAGACCTAAGCCATTACCATGACCTATACCATGACATAGACTATGACCTAGACCATGGAAAGACAAGGCATGACAAGGAAAGGAATGACAAGGCAAGGCATGGAAAGGAAATGTCTAGGTCTAGGTATAGGTATGGAAATGCAAGGAAAGGAAAGGTAAGCCAAGGAAATACATCACAAGGCTAAGCAAAGCTAGACATTGCAAGACAAGGCAAGGTCTAAGTCTAGGTCTAGGTCTAGGTATACATGCTAGATCTTGTTATAAAAGTTATTGAGTTGAAAGATTAGTTTTTATTTCTTTGATTTTAAATAAGGCCTTGAAGTTATGTTGTTTTTCATGCAATCCAAAATAAATTATGGATTAATATTTTAATGAGACTACACCATACACATGGAACATAAACCTATTTAGTGACATCCCTTTCTATGTAAATCCTATTAATTATGATAATCCATATTTCACAACTATGAAAATCCTAAGATATATGAATAAAGAGAGTTTATGTTATGACATTGAAATTCTCATGCAAGTATTTTTATCTAAGATAGATGGGATAACAAGTTGTTGAATTGCATTCTTAATGAATTCTTTTATTCTAATTTTTAGGTATTAAACTAGTTCATTTAGTACAAACATTATTTTTTTTAAGCCAAAAAAAAGGTATGATACATGAATAACATTACCTTTTTATTAGATTATCTTGAAAACAAATTTATTAGAAGTTAATTGACTTTGGAAATAATTTAATGGTGTTTATGATTATAGAGAAAAATTTCTTGTGGGTGACTCAAAGGACAATAAATTATCTATAGCAATGAAAACAACTTTATTTTTACAAACAATTAGTGTTATGAATATCATAATGAAAGTACCTTTTAGATGAATTGTCATTAGCCAAATCAATGCAAGGCATGGCATGGAAAGTCAAGGAAAGGCATGTTAGAAAAACAAGATCGCGGAGAAATAAAATAAAACAAATGTGTAAATAAAACATAGAATATACACAATACAATAGAGACATAGATATACGTGGTTCACCCAGTGTGGGCTACATCCACCCGAGAAATTTCCAGGTCCTTCTTTTTTATTATCCAACAAAATGAAGGGATACAACCTACAACACACCCGATGTAACTTCCTCTTCTTTGTCTCATAGTATCCTCTCTGAGAATACAATATTCACAATAATACACAACCACAATACAATTCCCTCATAAAAGAGGGTTTCCTTCTAGGGAAAAAAACCCTAACATAATCTCCACCGTCAGATCTGTGACTTAATGATGAACGGTCCAAATTAAGGGAACCCCCTGCAACCCCCCGCATGGAGGGATGTACAATATTCCAGGGTGTACAATCTTTATGGGGTATAAAAATGACTGAAAACAAAGACCTCTGGATCAAGCAGATAATCAGGCTCCACAACCAACAATCTCCCACTTGGAGACTAATCACACCAACTCCACCGCTGTTGTATATGCTAGACTATGATCCTTCTTAGACCTAGAAAATTTCTCATCTTTACCTTCATTCTTGAAGACCAACTGAAACTGAGCAGGAACTCAATTTATCCCTGGTTACTCCCTTTGTTAACATTTCTGTAGGATTATGGCTAGTATGTATCTTTCCCAAATTCAAATGTCCATCAGATCGTATGAAATGGTATCTGAGTTGTATATGATTAGTATTCGAATGGAAGGTTGAGTTATTTGCAATATGAATGGCACTCTCACCATCACAATACAACACATTATTCTCCTTCTTATTTCCCAATTACTCCATAAATATCAGTGACCAAATCATCTCTTTACTAGCCTCTGTAGCAACAACATACTCTACTGTTGTTGTTGAAAGTGTAACAACCTTTTGCAGTTTAAAAATACAACTTATTGTTGTTCCACCTACAGTATAAACATACCCTATGGTGATCCTCCTGCTATCTTTATCACCTACCATATATGAATCAACATATCCCTATAGAGCAATGTATGAACCTACAAAACAAAATGCATGAGTAGAAGTACCTATCAAATACATAAGAACCCAGATTACTACCTCCCAATGTTATTTACATGGATTGTTCATATACCTTCTCAGAACTCCCACTGCATGTGCAATATATGGTCTTGTGAAAACCATCACATACATCATGCTACCAATTGTTGATGAATAAGGAGCCATGGACATGTATTTTATCTCCTCCTATGTCTTGGGACACATTTCCTTGGTTAATTTGAAATGGCTAGCCAAAGGTGTACTAACTGGTTTTGCATTCTACATTATATAACCCTCCAACACATTTTCTATGTACTCACCCCAAGACAATGCCAATTTTCAATTTTTCCTGTCTCTTGTTATTCCCATACCAAAGATTTTCTTTGAAACACCCAAATAATTCATCACAAACAAATTAGCTAAGTTCTTCTTGAGCACATTTATATCCTGCATATTAGACCCCGCAACAAGCATGCCATCTACATGCAATAGCAAGATAATACATCTTCCATTTCCTATCCTTTTAAAATAAACACAATGATCAGAATGAAATCTACTATAACCTTGTTCTATCATAAATCTGACAAACTTCAAATACCACTGCCTTTGAGCTTGCTTTAGGCCATACAAGCTCTTCTTCAACCTGCATACCAAATTTTCCTTCCCTTTGATCTCATACCCTTGTGGTTGGTGCATATAAATCTCTTCATCCAAATCCCCATGGAGAAAAGTTGTTTTTACATCTAACTATTCAAGATTCAAATATTCTACTGCCACAAGACTTAAAATAGTCCCAATTGAAGTAATTTTAACAATAGGAGAAAATATTTCATCAAAATATATACCTTTCTTTTGTGCAAATCCCTTTACAACAAGTCTAGCCTTGTACCGTTTTTTGCCTCCATCTTCTTCCTTCAACCTATAAACCCATTTATTTTGTAATTCTTTTTTTTCCTGTAGGAAACTGAACCAAGTCCCAAGTCTGGTTATTTACCAAGGAACCCATTTCCTCTTTCATGCCTTTCTTCCACTTACTTTTAGTGTCTACCTGTATTGCCTCTTCATAACTTTCTAGTTCATGAGAAATAGTCAACAATAAATAACACAATGAAGGAGAGTATCATTTAGGGGGTCTACATAACCTGGTAGATATTCTAACAATACTTGCAGGATTTTGAGGTACCTGTTTCTCCCATTGTTGTACATTTTTATTTTTTGGTACCATTGGAATTTCTTTTTCAGTGATTTCATCAAGCACTATGTATTCTAGTTTTTATTTTTCCTATTTCTTTCCCTGCGACTAATCTTTATACATGACCTTCTCATTGAATATGAAATCTCTACTCCTAATGAATTAGTGATTTTCCTAATCCCATAAGTGATAACCAAAATCATTAACATCGTATCCAATAAAGGTACACTTCTTGGATTTTTCCTCAAGCTTTGTTCTATTTTCTTTGTCAATATGGACAAATGCTTCACAACCGAAAGTCTTATGAAATAAATAGTTTACCTTTTTACATGTCCATGCGTCCTTTGGAATTCCACCATCCAAATATATTGAATTTCCTTTGTTTATTAAGTAAACAACAATATCTACAACATCTACCCAAAACTGTAAGGGAAACCTAGCATGCAATCTCATACTTCTTGCATGCTCCATGATTGTCCTATTCATCCTTTCTGACACACCATTTTCTTGTGGTGTTCAAAGAAATAAATTCTCTCTATGAATACCATGGTATGAACAATAATCATCAAATTCCTTATTGCATTATTAACCTCCATTTTCTAATCTGAGACACTTCAACCTTTTTCCTATCTCATTTTCAACCAAAGCTTTCCATTTCTTAAAATGATAAAAAACATCAGATTTTTGTCGAATGCAATAGACCCAAGTTTTTCTAGTTGCATCATCAATAAAATTAACATAATGACAAGAGACACCAAGAGATGATACATGAGCTGGTACCCATACGTATGTATGCACAAGGTCTAACTTTTCATTCTTTTTTACCTTTCCAACTTTGAGAAATCTGTCTCTCTTTTGTTTTCCATAAACACAGTGCTCACATAAATTCAAATCAATTTGTTTAATATCTGGCAACAAATTTGTTTTGTGAAGTATCTGCATCCCCTTCTCACTCATGTGTCCAAGCCTATGATTCCACAGTGGTGTATCCACTCCTATAGAAGCTAAAGAGATAGAATAATCAATATTACCAGCACATAAATACAATGTATCTACCTTCTCTCCTTTTTCTATCACCAATGATCCTTTGGTGACCTTCCATGCCTTATCTGTAAATATAGATATACAACCTTCACTTTCCAACTGGCTAGTTGAAATCATATTTTTCCTTAGATCTAGTACATCTCTTATCTCTTTCAATAACTATTGGTTTCCATTCTTTTGATTTATTTGTACCTTACCCATTCCAACAATTTTGCATGTTGCATCATCACCCAAATGAACCTGTCCAAAATCCCCTTGAACATAATATAGAAAATGTTTCCTATGGAGTGTGGATTGAAATGAAGCCCCTGAATCTACTGCCCAAGAGTCAAAAATATTATCTACAGAAAGAATAAAAGCATCTTGTAACACATCACATGTTACATTTGCTTCTTGATTTTTTTCTTGTTGTCCATCACTTTGTTTATTTGGAGCTATGCAGTCTTTCTTCAGATGTCCTTTCTTCCCACAATTCCAACACTCTATCTTTCCCAGTCTAGATTTGGATCTTCCCTTCCTAGAATTCCCACGGTTCCCTGAGCCCTTTCCTCTATCCTTTTGTCTTCCTCTATTCTCCATAGTAAAGACATTACCTAATGTCTCACCTGTGATTTTCCATCACATTTCCTCGCTAAGGATAACACCAACAACATCATCAAATTTTAGAGTGTTTGAACTAGAGACAGAGTTACTTACAACCATGATCAAGCCATTCCATCTTTCTGGAAATGAACATGGGATTAGAAGAACCCTAACCTCATCATTAAAGTCCACTTTTACATAACTTAGTTGATTAGTAACCATATTAAATTCATTTAAATGAACTGCAATAGACCCACCTTCTGACATATTCATATTAAATAATCTCTTAATTAGAAATAACTTATTGGAAGCCGAGGGTTTTTTATACAGTTTATCCAATGCATCAATCAACTCCTTCATTTTCTTTTCTTTTGAAATATTGAAATCCACCGATGCTTCCAAGCTCAGCCATATCGTTCCTAGTGCCTTTTTGTCAAGAACCTCCCATTCTTCGTCCTTCATGGTCGTCATATTCTTTGTTATTCCACCCAATGGTAGGAATAGATCCTTCTTATATAAATTATCTTCCACCTACATCTTCCATAACTGGTAGTTTTGGCTATTAAATTTCTTGACCACAAGCTTTGTATCTTTCGCCATTTCTCCCACTCGAACCAAGAACCCTCTTTATTTTCTGCAAGTTACCTTTCACTCTGATACCATTTGTTATAAGAACTGGACCGTGAAGCAATAAAATAAAACAAATGTAGAAATAAAACACAAAAGATACATAATATAATAGATACACATATATACATGGTTCAACCAGTGTGGGATACGTCCACCAGAGAAATTGACAGGTCCATCCTTTTTATTATTCAAAAAAATGAAGGGATACAACCTACAACATACCTATTGTAACTTCCTCTTATTTCTCTCACAATCTCCTCTCTCAGAATACAATATTCACAATAATACACAACCACAATACAATTCCCTCATAAAAGAGGGTTGCCTTCTAGGGAAAAAAAACCCTAATATAATCTCTACTGTTAGATATTTGACTTAATGATGAATGGTCCAGATTGAGGGAACCCCCTACAACCCCCCCCCGCATGGAGGGGTGTACAGTATTCATGGGGTATAAACATGGTTGAAAAAAAATACCTATGAATCAAGAAGATAATCAGGCTCCACAACTAGCAAGTCATGGCATGAAAAGTCAATGCAAGGCATGGAATAGAAAGTCAAGGAAAGGCAAGGCATGACATGACAAGGAAAGGCATGGAATGACATGGCATGGAAAGGCAAGGAAAGGCAAGGCATGGCAAGGAAAGGCATTCCATGACATGGGATGGAAAGGAAATGCATGGCTTATCAAGGCATGGATTGGAAAGGCAAGGCATGACATGGCAAGGCAAGGCAAGGCATGGTATGGAATGGCATGGCATGGCATGGCATGGCATGGAAATAAAAGGAAATGAAAGGAATGACATGGCATGGAAATTCAAGGCATGGAATGGAATGGAAAGGAATGGCATGAAAAGGAAAGGAATGTCATGACACAACCACATGGAATGGCAAGGAAAGGCAAGGAAAGGCATGGAAAGGCAAGGCAAGGCATGAAATGGCATGGCAAGCCAAGGCATTGCATGGAAAGAAAATGCAAGGCAATGGAAGGCATGACATGGAAAGGAAATACATGGAATGACATGACATGGAAAGTGAAGCCAAGGAAAGGCATGGAATGGAAATGCAAGGCATGGCATGGAATGGAATGACAAGGAAAGGAATGACATAGCATGGCAAGGTAAGTAAAGGAAATACATGGCATGGCATGACATGGCATGGGAAGGAAAGTAATGACATGGAATGGAAATGAATGGTATGGAAAGGAAATGCAAGGCATGTCATGGCATGACATGGAAAGACAAGT
>SNQJ01S0080689.1:0-14510 GCA_010110895.2 Picea sitchensis | reverse complement strand
TGAGTCATATTTACATCAAAAAATATTGGGTCCATTACCCAAACCTTTGTGCTATGGGGATTTCTTCAAGGGTTGACATCAATGACAACCAACCTTAATCAACAGTATTTTGTTATTTCTCTTATTATATTCTTCCCTTGTGGAAGGACAATTCTTAGCAATGTGTCTCATATTATCACAATGATAATATTGATAAGAGGAGAAATATTTTTCTTTTCTTTGACCCTTATGATATTTCTGGAATCTCCTTGGAAGGTGATATTCTTTATGGAAGTGGGTGAATCTATTTGTGGAGTGAGATTATGTATGAAGGTGGGTCTCCTTTTGGACACGAGACCTTTTATTTCCTCCTTTAGCATGAGCATCTAGGGATTGATCTTCATCCCTTAATAGTACATCATCTTAGTTGGCTACTCTTGCTTCTTCTTGAACACATTCATCTCATAGACTGTCAAATTGGAGTTTCTCTTTTCTTGTACATATAGTTTGGATGAAGGCATACCAAGGTATTGTGAGACATATTGTTGCAAGAGTTAGTTCTAGGCTGTAATAGAGCCAAGTCTTAGAACATTTTAAATGAAATAAATTTTTTATCACTCAGAACTTGATTTGGGTTGCATGTAGGTAAATTCTGAGATAACCACAAACCACTTTTGATTGGAAACTTCCCCTTCCAACCCAAGAGGGATATCTCAAAAATATGTCACAATAGGATATTCAATAAGCTTAACAGTGGGCAGATCTGTGGGTAATAGAAAGTTCTGGGTTTTTAGGGTTGATGGGTTGGATTGGAAAGTAGTCCATTGGGCATGGAGTCAAATGATCAAGAAAATAGAAAGAGTGTTTCAGCAATTAAAATCCATGGAGCAGAGGCGAGATAGAAGATGATTACATAGGAAAGGATTTATAAAAAGTACAGCAACAAAATAAAGAGAAAACATATCAAAATGCAAGGAGCACTTAGCAATGAGTGAATTCCAAGCATAAATCAGTGGAAGGAGATTGTTGGGGCAGAGCATCTAGCAAGAATGAATTCTAAACCTTCATATATCTGGAAGAAACAACCTATAACCTGTCCAGCAACAGAGCATCTAACAAAGGATGAATTCTATTACAAAATAGTTACAAATCAAGAAGAAAAGATAAATGAAGTGATATTGAAACTACGAAAATGGACAAACTCTGCAAGCAACATCACAAGAATCTCTGCTATGGATAAAACATGCTTCTGCAATCTTGTATTAAACTAAAAATGAAAGCTACAGCCCATGAGTACTACTCCTGTCTCTTTTTTCCCTTTTACAAATGTGCCTCCTATATATATTGAGGTCGAAATCCTCTCTAATCTCAAAGATAACAACAGTTACAACCAATTCTTGAAACTTTATGCCATAGAAAATGGGACAAACTGCTGAAAAATAGGGTTGCGGTTATGGATATGTATCTCTTAAATCGCAATAGTTGTGTATAAACTGAAAGAGGATTTTGTGCCTCTATTGTTCTGAATAAAAACCTCTCTCAGTTCCCTAAGATCCGTTTTCATTTGCCCCATATCTGCATTTTACAAACATGTGTCAAAACAAGAAAATATGAGATCCGAAAATTAGGGCTTGGAGATGGATTCAATTCTCCCAATTTGTGACACTTGTAGGAAAACTAAGAGAGTCTATTGATATTCGATGTGTTAGGCACAAAAAACTCTGACCATTTCTCAAAATGATCCTCCAGTCACTCAAAATCATCATTTTAAAATGATGACTCATCACAGTAAAAAAAACACCACATTTCTGAAAACGAACCTCATATTGCGGGGGACTTTTGACTACCTTCCCAAGATCCAAATGAAATTATGAAGAGACCACTGGAAATATTAGGATCTATATATTTCGATAAACTATTCGAACATAGAAAATGGCCTCCCAAAGGCTGAGAAAAATGGTTTTTTTACCAAGGTAAGTTTTTCATATGACTGGAGTCCCGATTTCGGGTTTTCAGGTTTCAGGGTTTTGGGGTTTCAGGGTTTTGAGTATCATGTATTCAAGAGTTATGACATGCAAGGAATCCTGAAATGTGAAAAAAGGCCTCTCCATGGTTGAGAAAATTTCATTTTTCTAAAGCAGTTTTGCATATGACTGGAGTCCCGATTTCGGGTTTTCAGGATTCAGGGAAACGAAGCAGTGTTTATTAAAATCTCCACATCGGCCAAATCCCCGATGGACAAATCCCCAAAATATATTTCATCTTTTTCATTGCACTCTTTCAGGCTTTCATAAATTCGGGGATCCTGGCGACAGGGGATATGTCATAAGTAAACCCCGGATCGTGAAATTGCGATGGGATTAGCGAGGTGCGAAACATGATTTTGTATTTCAGAACTTTGGGGATCCTGATGACAGGGGATATGTCACAAGTAAACCCTGGATCGCGAAATTGCGATGGGATCAGTGAGACGCCAATTATTCGTATTACAACAACTCCTTAATTAATCATGATTAACAATTAATCTTTAACCCTTCGTGGATTGAAGTGTTGGGACTTCGATAATACCTAATGCAAGAAATCCTGAATCGCGAAATTGCGATGGGATTGATTAACAGTTAAAAAACTTAATCTTTATTTGACCCGGCTTATCCTTTAATACTTTAGTGAATTATGGGATTGGGGCTGTAGTTATTTGAGATATCTACGTCGGCCAAATCCTAGACGACAAAAAACCCAGACTCTTGATCTTTTTCTCCATGTGGCTTAATGCTCGGTGTATGCGATCGTTCCACTGCCAATGCTTCCCTTCATTCTCCTAAGTGACCGAAAGCCAAAATTTCAATATTTGTTACAACAAGACCATTACGAGTTTTCATGATGAGTTCATATTCATCCAAGTTGTCTCCAATTGCTTCTAACTTTTCTTTGAAATGAGTAACCCTAGAGAAATAGTCTTGAGTTGTTTCTCCTTTCTACATCTTTGTATTCTTGAGTTGGGTTCTCAAGTTCATCTTATGATTGATGTTCTTTCCTTCATACATTCTGGTTAGGGCATCAAACATATATTTTGGAGTATTCTTAGAAGACACTTGAGGGATCAAGTGATCTTTAATGGAATCTGCAATTATTCTTTTAGCCCTAACCATATCCTTCTTCTACTTTGCTTTGGTTGCATCTTCTTCGGGTTTCGATACATTTTCTTTTATGAATTTTGCAAGGTCATTCTCTTAAAGAATGAGTCCTATTCTGTACTTCCAGGCATGAAATTTTTCGACACCTTCTAACTTGTCAACAAGATTGGTGCTTGCATACATCTTGACCTAGAGCTAGGAAAATGACCAGAAAATGAAAGTGCTCATAAAATGAATCTGAACATACCAGGAGATGAACTGGGTTGAGGCGAGTTTGCTGGAGCTGACTGTTTCCAAAATTTCCAAGTTTTACCCCTTGAAATTTGACCTGTGCAAATTTAGACTGGTACTTCTGGTACTGGTTCTAGTTTTCTAGTTTTCTGGTACCAGTCATAACTAGGGTTTTCCTTTCCAAAGAATCTGGCCATTCAAAATGTGCACTCAATATGCAAAAGGATGTGCTAGGGTAGGGCGCACTTCCCTAGATGGTTTTTAGTCAGAAATTCCTCTCCAATAAAAATCCCTAGTTTTCTTGTACGACAACATTGACGTTTTTAGATACCCAGTGAAAGGTTATTTATTCAGTCAAGCTCTAATCCCATGTTAAATTTATAGTTGTTATTAGGTTATCAATGCATTTCCAAAATAACAGCATAAAGAGGATCACTGAAGGAAACATAATCACAAGGTACACAACATTTTATCTTGGGAAACCCTCATGGGGGATAAAACCTAGCAAAAACTTCTGCAATAATAGATTGCCAATACAATGCCAAGACTAAAACCAAACCAACAATGTACCTCTCTTATCCTTCTTGCAACTGCAGCTTCCTTCAAACTATGCATACTAGAAGTGTGAGTGAGTGAGAGTGCAAATGAGGTGCCATCCTTACTTATAAATACTAGTGAGGAGGTGCTAGGGTTATGTCTCTTCACTTAGTAGGGCCAACTTCTTCCAAGAGTGGTTAAAACAACTTTATAAACCCTATGGGATAAATTTACAAATACCACCATATATTTATGGTTTGACCAATCCACAAAACAATATTTGGTCTTATACAAGACCCAGCATGATCAATCCACAAAAGGGGATTTTATCAATAAGATAATAACTAAAATATAATTAGAATATTCTTCAAAGTTACAATATTTCAATATCCTTGCAATGTTCCAAAATTGCTATAGTTTCTGATATTTTGAGAGAGAGAGATGGGAATACATAGAGGGGGGGTAGAGAGAGTGTGTATGAGAGTGTGAGAGTTAGAGAGAGGAAGACAAAGAGGGGGGGTGGAGAGAGAGCAATAAAGATAGTTTTAGAGGGGGATAGAGGAAGACAAAGAGAGTGTGTGATAGTGAGGGAGAGGGAGACAAAGAGGGGGGGTAGAGAGAGAGAGAGAGAGGCAGTATATAGAGGAAAAGAGAGTAAGGGGGGAGAGTGGGGGAGAGATAGGGAGGGGGATACAGTGAGAGAGAGGGAGGGTTAGATGAAAGAGGTTAAAGAGAGAAGGGAGGGAGAGAGAGACCAAGAGGGGGGTAGAGAGAGAGAGAGTGAGACGAAGGGGGGAGAGAGATAAAAGGGGGGTAAAGAGGTAAAGAGAGAAAAGGGAAGAGTGGGGAGTAAAGAGGTAGATGGATACAAAGTGAGGGGGAGAGGGTTAGATGTAGGAGAGAGAAGGAAGATAGAGATAGTGGGAGGGAGGGGGAGAGAGAGAGAGAGAGAGAGGAAGTGTTTGAGAGTGTGAGAGGGAGGTAGACAAAGACCAAGATGGGGGGTAGAGAGAGAGATGGTATATATAGGAGAGAGACAGGAGAGATAGTGGGAGAGAGGGGGAGACAGAGAGGGAGGAGGGAGGTAGAGAGATAGTGTGTGAGAGGGGGAGAGAGAAAGACAAAGAGGGGGGGTAGAAAGGATAGGGTAAAGAGAGAGGGAGGAGGAAAATAAGGGGAGGGAGGGAGAGAGAGAGAAAGAGTAGAAGGGAGGTAAAGAGTGAGATGGAGAGAGATAGAGAGGGGGGTATAATGAGAAAGAGAGAAAGAGGGGCATAGAGAGAGGGTAAGATTAACAAAGAGAGAGAGAGAGAGGGATGGAAGGAGGGGGAGAGGGAGAGGGAGAGGGGGGAGAGGGGAGGGGGAGAGAGAGATGGAGGGAGGAGGGAGAGAAATAGATGGAGGGAGAGAGAGAGAGAGAGGGAGAGAGTCTAAGAGGGGGGATATAGAGAGGGAGTGGACATGAGAGTGTGAGGTATGGTGAGGCAAGGTGTAGGTATAGGTCATGTTCTAAGTCTAGTTCTAGGTCTTGACATGCCTTTCCATGTCTAGTTCAAGGCCATGTCTTTCCTTACCATGCCTTTCCTTGCAATGTACCAAACTTGCTAGTGTGTGAGAGTGTGAGAGGGAGAGAGAGGAAGACAAAGAGGGGAGGTAGAGACTAAGTGTGGGAGATAGGGAGATAAAGGAATACATAGATGGGGGATAGAAAGAGTGTGTGTGAGAGTGTAAGAGGGAGAGAGAGGAAGGCATAGAAGGGAATTAGAGAGAGTGTGTGAGAGTGTGAGAGGGAGATATTAGAAGACAGAGATGGGGGTAAATAAAGAGGTAAATGTAGGAGAGACGGGTATATGTAGGAGAGATAGAGGAGAGATAGTGGGAGGGAGGGGGATAGAGAGGTAGGAAGGGGGAGAGAGAGAGTGTGTGAGAGTGTGAGAAGGGGAGAGAGAAAGACAAAGAAGAGGGGTATAGAGAGTGTGTGAGAGGGAGGGAGAGGGATAGAAAATGGGGGTAGAGAGGGATAGTTTAATATCCCCAAGGACGAGCCCCAGTTGTATTTATAAATTGTAAACATGTTTTGTAGGTTGGTGAGTCGAGTGTTGATAAGTTGGTGGGCTTATGTGTTTATTAGGTGAGAGAGCCTAAGTGTTAAAGGCCAAGAGACTGATTTTGTACATGTAACTATGCAGATCATTAATAAAATATAAGCATCGATGTGTGCAGACTGACCACGAAGAAAGAGTGATGGGGGACTAAGCTTCCACAAGGTTGGGTAAGGGAGGAGGCTAAGTGTGTGGGCCTAGGGGCTAAGCTAGGGGGATTACCTCTAAAGGGGACAATAATTTATTATTGTTTCCTGAAGGATAAGGTGGAAATGTTGAGTGTTGTCCTAAGTTCCTGTAAAGGGAACGTGTGCTAAGTGGAACTCATGCGGCTCTAGGAAGACAAGTGTTGACCTGAGCACATGCAGTTAAAAATGATGAGTTAGCCGTGTTGGGGGTCATTCTATCATTTGGTCATCCTCTACCGAAGTTTGTTGGGATGCCCTTTTGAACCCATTTTGCCTCTGTGTGTTCATTTGCTTACTTGCGCACAGGGAAGGAAACCCTCATGGGAAGGTTGTTCACTCTCTCATTTTGTCATCCTCTACCCGAGTTCACTGGGATCGGGGGCATCTGAACCATTTTTTACTCTGTGTCTGCCTCTGCATACCTACACACAGTGAAGGAAACCATCATGGGAATATTTTTCGCTGCCCATTCTTCCATCTGGAGTCTGAACCCAAAACTTCCATGATCAACCTCTGCATTGATTCCTTTTCACGCACCCTGAAACCAGTGGCAAACTCATGGACTGATCTGTGTCTCTTGTGAAGTCTGAGCACCCTATAAATGTCTGAACCGTGATGTTTCTTAGTGTGGAATGTTGTATTTTTTGGATGTCCATACCCAAATTCCTTTTGTTATTGTCACCGTGAGCTAATCGAATTGTTATTGTTGAGCCTTGTTGTTGTCCTTCTTTTGTGGGAACAAATTTGAAGAAGCAGGTTGTTAGGCTTGTGTGCAACACTCTCTCTAGGTGAGGGAGGTGGTTGTAATTGAAGAGGGAGGTTGTCAAGTCTGTGAGCAACTCTCCTAGGTGAGAGATTTTGTTGGGAATTGGTTTTCACCCAGAGAGAGTCCAACACCAGCTACAGAGCTCTGAGAATTCCTGATCCGACATGTTGTCGAGACCCTGAGAGGGACGTGAAGCAGCCGATGGACTATGTGATAGTGAAGGTGTATACTCCCTGGTGGAACAGGCATGTGGGGAATGAGATTCTATGAGTAGTGGGTGTAAGAAGGCTCTTAGAGAGAATCCTTCCAGTTTCACTATGCAGTTTCCTGTAACCTCAGCCTAGTCTAGGATTCCCTTGCCCTGGGTGGAGATTAGTCCCACCTTGGGGGTGACCCATTGTTGAGCATGATGAGCATCGTGGTCTATGGCTGGGAGGTATATGGAAGGTCTGCACATAGTTGGTGGTGTTACTCTAATTGAAAAGATAAGTACCAATATGTGCTTAATTTATATGTTATGCATGTCTGTGATGCTTGAATGTTATCATGTATTCTGTTGTGTATATGAACTATTGTTAATTCCATTGATTTTGTATGGTAGCAATAATTCTGTGATTATTGTGATTAAGTGTTTTAATTCGATTAAAATGCATATATTATATAAGTGTATATTCCACAGTGGTAGCATTAATCAGTCTCTGTGTTGATCAGGGATGCTATAGTATGGTATCAAAACTAAGTGATGTGTCTGAGTGGTGGCATTGCCCGACCTGTTGGTGGTCGGGGATGTTACAAATTGGTATCAGAGCATGGTTTCAAAGCTGAGCCTGGATGGGCCATGTTAGTGGAAGTTGAAGCAAGAGTTTCGGAATGAGTTGTTGTTGAAATGGAGAAAAATCAAGTTTTGACCCAAGGTTTCAACACTGAGCCTGAATGGGCTAGATAAGTGGTCATTGGACCCAAGGTTTCAAGAGGAAATTGTGTCTAGAGGACCAATTTCGAAGCTCAGAACCTTTATGAGTGCCAAGAAGTTACCCTAGTCGTGTTACGAAGCTCAGGAGGAGTAGCAGTGCCATAAAACCACGACAAAAGTGGTATTGGGTTGCAGAGTAATGTGGACCTTAGGATATATTCAAGAGAAGAAGAATCCTTCATGACCATCAGATCTGGTAATGTTGCGAGGTAGTTAGTCATGAATTCCATGGGAAATTTGCAGAGTGACAGAGATTGTTCTGCACTGTAGGATCTGTTCGGAAGGAAGGGAAATCCCCTACGACCATCAAATATGGGGAAGGTGCAGAGGAGTTAACCCGGAGGAAAGCACTCCAGGAAAAAGCGAGCGTAGAGGAGTTGAAACTCCTGAAGTACGAAACTACGAAGTGACGTGGCATGGTGATGTCACTTGGTTTGACATGGACACATGGGTTGTATGCCACGCATAAGTGGGATTTGAATGGAAGGTTGAAATTTCATTTGGAACATGACGTGTGACACCCATCTGAATGGGCCACGTATCAGCCACTAGTATTCTGCCATGTGTCTTTCTGTATGAGCAGGGATAGTGGGGCTCAGGTTATGTAACGTAGTTAAAATTTGGAGGACCCACAATGGCGTTGATCTCGATACATCAAGATCGATGACCAGGAGGCATTGCGGGGATCCAAGTTGCACATGAGTTAGTTCTCCAAGGCGGTCTCGCAATCCAAACCATGGTTTCAACGAGGGGTTATGTGTCAGTGTCAGAAGAATTGCGAGATGAAAGGTGGGTTACTCCAAACCATATTCTCATGACGCCACAATTAGAAAATGTTAAGTGATGTGATGTAATGATGTTACCAAGGGTGATTGGGAATGTTCAGATATTAATAGTTCAAATGTGTGGATGTGACATCCTCCGAAGCTCCGAAGTCCTGAAGACCCAAAGACCTAGAACTGAGATACCTAAGCTTCCATAGTAAGTTTCAGTCGTCGGATGTTGAGTAGACATGGATGGTTGATCCACCCTACTTCACGAATTTGGTAATATGAACTCCAAGAGATTGTTGTGTGGTGCTTGGAAATCTTCTGAAGGCGAAGGCTGAAGGCCCGAGTAAGCACTTATTGATCTAGTGCTTGGTCATGACCCATGGTCACGTGGGTTGGGGACTGAGAGAAAGGGGATAGTGCCCAAAAAATGATTACAGAGCAGAGGAGAGATCAGAAAGAAAATGAAATCTAAATGTTTTCTTAAATCAGATTAGTTTGAATGCGTAAACTGGTGAAGTATTAAATAAGTTTCAATTGTTTCTCTTCTTTGAGTTTTCAAGTGGAAGGAGTGCACAAAAAGAACTCTGTGTTGAGTTCAGAGAGAGATAGAGTCACTGAGCACTCTGTAGGGATTTTCTAGATGGGCATCGAGTGAGTTAAAGTGTGCATAGAGAGAACTCTTTGTCGAGTTCAAGGAGAAGACTATTAGAGGAAGATACCCACAAAGATTTTGAACAGTCTGTAGAATACGATCAACAAGGTGTTCTTTGAGCAGAAGGTTGTCAGGAGGGAACAATTTTTTCCTTTGAAAGGAAACAGAAGGGTCGAGACCCTCAAGAGATTGAGTTAATCGAAAATATCAGAAGAAATAATGCAAGGAGTGTGTGGGAGATGGAATCATTCAAAGTCCTAAAGCTTAGAAGAGATAACACTTATGAGAGCGAAGACGAGATCCAAGAGGCAGACACACGGGATAAAGGTCAAAGGCTAAAGCCTTTGAACACTGACAAAATCTTCCAAGGTAGAAGAAGTCAAAATCTCAGGAGGAGGAACAACAATAGTCATCAGATCGGTTGTGGGGAGGAGCCTGGACCGTTAGTTCAGTGTCCAACAGAACAAAGGAAGTGCAGAGGAGAGGAATGGATCATATCCATTAGGTCTGAGCATGAAGGAATAGCAACCGTTGTATCCGGAGGTAAGTGCACGAGACTTAACCTTTGTGTGTGCAGGAGAAGTGGTCTTGTCAAAGTCCCAAAGTCCCGAAGTGATTTGGGACCGTCCATCATCAAGAAGGATAGGTGGCCGCAATTTATACCACGGTTTTAACAAAGTGATGCATGGCATCATGAGGTGAATTGTGGGGAGAAAAGTAGATTGGCCTAAAACCACTCTTGCCCACGCCCGCAATCACAGTTTTCCATGAGGTCATAGCCCAGAGTCATATGAAGGAAAGGGCTAATGAAAAAGGGGCTAGTGCCTGAAACTTGGAGTTTTGGAAGCGCGCAGGAATAAGCCTGCAGGTCTGACAAGACCTATGCCTAAAGGAGAAAAGGGGGTATGTGTATAATTTCTTTGGGTTCAATCACGAGCCTGAAGAGTCAATTCGACTTAGAATATTGAAAGATCCTTTGACCGGGAGGTCAGCAGACCCCGCTGAGGTAAGGGCACTGCGTTGAAAGTGCTCAGAGAAGAAATAGTCATGTACAGTGACTACAATGAGATCACAAGAATATTCAGGAATCCAGGAAGAATTGAAGACTTCTAGGTTTAACAAGGAAAAATTGCACATGGGAAAGAAGTTGCTGCAATTTTTGTGGCAGCAAGTATGTTACAACTTGTTGAGACAGCTAGAGGAAAGAATTCTTGTGTGTTTGCAAGTGTTGTTGGTGATGTTGTTTCTTAAGGAGTGAAGCAACAGAGAGTTGAAGTGTTGGTTATAAGTTTGATAAAATAAGAATGAAATCTTCTACTTCCATCAGAATTCCAGGTAGTATAAAATTTATTAATGGCAGTCATGCAGGTATGAGTTTTCATTAATCATTTTTTTGCATAATTTCTGAAAGGAAATTTAGGTAAGAATTTCCCCAGCCAGAGTTATTATATAAAATCACATGATTATATTATTGAATGCATACCACTGGATGTGGTAAAGGATGGAGGCTATATTAATTCAAAGCTTGTATCTTTTGAATACACATACTGACATATGAGTATGTCATGTTAACTTGGTTATTGGGTAATAACCAAAGACTTAACGATAAGAACTGGTTATAGGAATGAATGTCAGTAAGCTAGTCATGTATGAGACCAAGACCTGTTTGGATATGGAAAGGTATGGATATAGAAAGGTTATGAGCCACACAGGTACTAAAAGCTTCCTACTTTTAAATAAAACTTGGACTGCAACCTTTTTTCTAACACTAATGAACACCACAAAATTATATTCTTGGTGTAATGTTCGTGTCGAAAAGGAAGGCATCCAATTAATTGGGAAAAAAATAGGAAGTGTGTGGAGAATGTGTCAACACATTGGCCATAATTCCAACTTATGGATGGTGAGATACATGACTGAGATAAAGAGAATTATGTAATTCAATGCAAGATGCATTGATTAATCATGCATTGAGAATTGCACTCATGCATAATAAGTGGCATAATTGTATACTAAATGCAATGGCTGAATGATTTTTGTAAGTACATGCATATATATTATTGCATGGAAATAATTGTTACTAACAACTGAAATTTTGTGAACTCATGAAGCTGAGGACATTTCAGGAGTTGCTAGACATTGCAACAGGAAATTTGCAAGTCGAGTAGTCACATGAGTATTGACTACAGGAAATTTTCTTGTTCAGAAAAAAAAGTAATGAAATTACAGATATTATTGTGAACATGCATATGCATAGAATGACGAGTCATTCTATTTTATTGAATTGTTTGGTAATTATGATTGAATTGATAGATGCAGAAAATTCTAAGATCACTGCATAAGATTTTGTAGATATTCCAATGGAATTATAATGTGCAGGAAATACTGACAATTGTTGGCAGTATAAAAGATGAAGCCTTGCAGGAAAATGGTATGCAGTTTGGTGCTTGTGGAAAACCACAAGGATGGTTTCATTCATAATATGGCAACAACCAAGATGAATTATGAAATAGAATTTCATGTTTTGGGGAAAAGATGAATTCCCTTTGAACTAAGTTGAATTTCCTAAATGAATTATTTTATGTTTTCTCATGATAAATGCATGTGGGTGATGCAGATGAGATGATGTTGATTAAAGTTAGAATGTTGACTACAAAGAGTAGCTTGGGGAAGATGTTGATTGGAAATCTCTGAGGGAATTTGGAACTCCAGGAGCCACGGTGCTTTAAGACTTCTAGTTCATCCTGTTGTTGAAGCCCAAGGAAAGGGAGGTGTAACAACCGATGGATTGTGTGACAGTGAAGGTGCACACTCCTGGGGTGGGATGGGCATGTGGGGAAGAGAGACCGTTGGTTGGAGTGTTGTTGAGGTTTGGCTGGTTGGAGTGCTACTGAGGTTTGGTACCTTGGCCTAGACCATGTTGATATGGAGGTCTTCTCAATCAAAAGATAAGTACAATTCTATATTTATTGTATGTTGTGTATCTTGTATACAAGTTATAATTTTATTAGAATTGCATGTATATACATATATATACATTGCATATATTCTTTCATTACCTGCATCCAAGACTGTATATAATGTGTTTCATGTTTCATTGCTTAAGAAATATATACCCGATGCTAATCATGTTATTGATTGGAATGTGATTCAGGTAGAGCAAGAAGGCGTCTTGCAAGTGCATCTGGTGCGCATATTGGACCGGAAGAGAAAACAACTCTGGAATTGAGCCATAGGGCTTGTAAAGGTCCAGTGGACCTGGTACGGTCCTAAGGATGTGACATGGGAGCATGAGGATGCTATGCGAGAAGAATACCCGCATCTCTTTGAAGATTTTGGAAATCTTATTGATGTTGTGTAAAGAGTTGCACTGAGGACATTGCAAAAATAAGGGGAGGGGACTGTAATATCCCCAAGGACGAGCCCCAGTTGTATTTATAAATTGTAAACATGTTTTGTAGGCTGGTGAGCATAGTGTTGATAAGATGGTGAGCTTATGTGTTTATTCGGCTGGAGAGCCTAAGTGTCAAAGGACAAGAGCCTGATTTTGTATATTTAACTATGCAGATCATTAATAAAATATAAACATCGTTGCGTGTAGACCAACCACGAAGAAAGAGTGATGGGGGACTAAGCTTCCACAAGGTTGGGTAAGGGAGGAGGCTAAGTGTTTGGGTCTAGGGGCTAAGCTAGGGGGCTTACCTCTAAAGGGGACAATAATTTATTATTATTTCCTGAAGGCTAAGGTGGACATGTTGAGTTTTGTCCTAAGTTCCTGTAAAGGGAACATGTGCTAAGTGGAATTCATGCGGCTCCAAGAATACAAGTGTCGACTTGTGTGCATGTAGTTAAAACTGATGATTCAACCGTGTTGGGGGTCATTCTATCATTCGGTCATCCTCCGCCTGAGTTCGTTGGGATGCCCATCTCAACCCGTTTTTCCTCTGCGTGTGCATTTTCTTACCCGTGCACAAGGAAGGAAACCCTCATGGGAAGGTTGTTTGCTCTCTCATTCTATCATTCTCCACCTGAGTTCACTGGGATCGAGGGCATCTGAACCATTTTTTCCTCTGTGTTTGCCTCTGCATACCCGCACACAGTGAAGGAAACCCTCACGGGAATATTGTTTGTTTTCCATTCTTCCATCCGGATTTTGAACCCAAAACCTCCATGATCGACCTCTGCATTGATTCCTTTTCACGCACCCTGAAACCAGTGGAAAACTTGTGGACTGATCTGTGTCTCCTGTGAAGTCTGATCACCCTGTAAATGTCTGAACCGTGATGTGTCTTAGTGTGGACTATTGTCGTTTTTGGATGTCCATACCCAAATTATTGTTGTTTTTGTCACTGGGATTTAACTGAATTGTTATTGCTGAGCCTTGTTGTTGTCCTCCTTGTGTGGGAACAGATTTGAAGAAGCAGGTTGTTAAGCATGTGCGCAACACTCTCTCCAAGTGAGGGAGGTGGTTGTAATTGAAGAGGCAGGTTTTTAGGCCTGTGAGAAACTCTCCCAGGTGAGAGAGTTTGTTGGGAAGTGGTTTTTTCCCAGAGAGAGTCCAGCACCAGCTACGGAGCTCTGAGAATTCCTGATCCGAACTGTTGCCGAGACCCTGAGAGGGAGTTGAAGCAGTCGATGGAATGTGTGACAGTGAAGGTGGATACTCTCGAGTGGAACAGACATGTGGGGAATGAGAGTCCATGAGTAGTGGGTGTAAGAAGGTTCTTAGAGAGAGTCCTTTCAATTGCATTGTGCAGTTTCATGTAACCTCAGCCTAGTCTAGGATTCCCTTGCCCTGGGTGGAGCTTAGTCCTAGATTAGGGGTGACCTACTGTTGAGCGTGATGAGCAACGTGGTCTATGGTTGGGAGGTTCGTGGAAGGTCTGCACGTAGTTGGTGGTGTTACTCCAATTGAAAAGATAAGTATCAGTCTATGCTTAATTTATATTTTATGCATGTCTGTGATGCTTGAATTCTATCATGTATTCTGTTGTGTATATGAACTAATGTTAATTCCATTGATTATGTATGGTATTAGTAATTCGGTGATTATTGTGATTAATTGTTTTAATTCGATTAAAATGAATATATTGTATAAGTGTATATTCCACAGTGGTAGCATTACCCAGTCTCTGTGTTGATCGAGGATGCTACAGTTTGGTATCAGAACTAAGT
>SNQJ01S0080686.1:8728-35626 GCA_010110895.2 Picea sitchensis | reverse complement strand
AAATTAAAATGATCTATATATGTTGGGGAAAGTAATCTAGGACAACATAATAAGTAACTTACATATCTTATCCCCTTCCAACCAATGTTTTCTGAAGTAGTCCAAAAACTTAACTTCGCCAGCAAATTTTTCAAAGAATGTTCGCATTGCCTCACTAACGACATCATGATCATGACAATGGTGCATTATCTCACCTAGACTATGAGATAATTCCATGGCTCTTTCAGGGGACGATGCCAATTGAAATGCATTCTTTGACCAAGCACGACGAACATGCCAACAACAAAGGAGGATGCGACAACCCAAAATTTTCCTACAAGAAAACTGATATCGTTCTTGTATTAATTGAACATGATTAAAATTTAGCAACCAACTATATTTATCATTAAATGTAATAACAACAAAAAACTAGGTGTACAGGTGCTAATGATAATTCATACATTCATAACGTGCAAAATATTTGTCTCACCTCAATGCTTTAATTTCTTCTAATGCACCATCTGTCATGACAACGTTCAGTTTCCAATTTGGGCACATTGTCCTACATGCATCTAGGAGTGGTCTAAGACATTGGGTTATATCTGATGTTCTATTGCGTGAACACACTGCCCATGCAACAAGAACATCGCTATATTGAGAATTGAAGGCAAGAACTGTGTATAATTGGTACTACACAAACCAATACAATAATCAACTTCTCAATTTTAGAGTACTAATTATATTGAATGAAACATTGAACTCAATAGAAACATTAAAAAAACTAATGAAACTCACCCCATATTTGTTTGTGCTAAACGTAGAATCCAAAGCCAACATGTTGTTGTGAGAACACTTGACCATCATATCAAGCATCCATTCTGTTTGGATTCCAATTATGAATGGTACATCCTCCCCTTCTGGTCACTGGTAGAAAAAAATGATTTTCTCTCTTGTTGATACCACTTGTTAACACTCAAAGAATCCTTGGGATCTAATTGATACTTATCTTTCAAATGGCGGTTGAATATATTGGAGACATATTTTCTACATAAATTAAGGTCCCTAGCACCCATCACATAACCAAAGATCCCATCAAGGATATGTCGTTCAAATATTGTATCAACTGGAACACCAAGTCTACATAGTGTCTTTATCATTGATTGGATCTCCTTTGAAAGATGAAGGGTGCTCAAGGACTTTGGATCGCTGGATTTATCATATTTTCCATGGCATGGCCATCCATTGCAATCCTCATGTAGGTACTCATTATAGATGATAATTTCAACCCCTAACATATCATTCACTTCCTTCGCTATAAATTTGCATTGACATCCTCTTTTTTGGACAAAATTTTTCTTTATTAAAGATGGTTGTGGATGTCCTCTAAGATCATTTGGGCCATAACAACATTTGAACCTAAAAAATAGCGAAAATTCAAAGAAAGATCATTACATGTAATAGTAATACCAACAATATTTGTTGTAACTTAGAAATACATATTGAAAAAACATATAAATTGGATTAAGAGGTCATGATAAATACTGACAATGCATAGTTCAAGGATGTTGGACCCATCATAGAAGATTCACCATCAACAGAGTGTTTCCTATGCGATCTTCGTACAAATGTACATGGTGCATCCGGGCTGTTTTTCTCTCCCATAATGAAGTTTTCAACCTATTGTATGGTATCAGAGCAGTGCGATCAATAGTGCCATCTTCACGCTGTATATCACTCCAAACAAGGTCTTGGCTTGAAAATATATTTTTTCTGATAAACTTTGAACAAGGAGCTTCTTGATATGCAAATGTTTTGTCTTCCGCACCATTATGCCAATTATTGCAATATGCCCCTGTAGAAAATGGTAAATGTAAAACAAAGCTAATTGAAAATATATCTAGTTTAAATAAAAAAAATTAGATCAAATAGTAAATGTAATGGTAAATTCCCCATATTTCTAAACAAAAATTATTGAATAACCACATACCACACTGTGCACCCTCGGAAAACTCAAAATTTAATCTCCCCCAATTTCCTCCAGATAACTCAAAGAACTCGAAAGCAGAGTCAATTGATTTGGCTGATAATGACTGTAGAAATTCAGGGACAGAGTTGCAGTTGTTAAATAAATACAATCTTGGACAAATTTGATTGTAAATAATGCGAAATAAAATGAGTAATTAAGAATGAAAAGAAGAGCATTTTATTGGGAACTGCTTCACTCTTTGTTTTACCCATGGATGGTGGGTTTCAAATCCTAAAAAAAATCCTAAAAATAGTGAATAGATATGAAAAGAAATTATGTGAATAACATATTTTAAAAAATATAAAAGTGCAGGCTCCCGATAATATTACCTATATTTCCAAAAATTTCATCACAAACTTATTGAGAACAAAATATAAGGATTAACTTACACAAAACCACATACAAGTAAACTATTCTTAGAAAGATTTCAAGACATCCAATTACATAATCTAAATCATTGAAATCTTTTCTTCTATCCATTTTTCTGAATTTCTTACTCAATTTTAAACAAAACAACAAAACTTATTGAAAAAAAAAACAAAAAAACTTAAAACTTAAAACATTTAGGAGGATTTAGTTTCTTGTATGAATAAATTTAACAATATCTTAATTATTAAAACAAATTCAAGTTGTTTGAATCATTGTAAATGAACCTCAAAAAAAAAAATTACCATTGTATAATGAAACTGGAAGGAAATGAGGACAAAAATTATTGTTGAACTTACTGTTTGCACTTTCATGTTGCAGACTCTAGCCTTGATGGACTTATGCACATAGAACAACATGTGAAGGACAAATGCTTGGACAAGATTAGACTACAGATGGATTTAACCTAATGTTTGTCTTGAATAAAATGTGTGGCATTTGACTGACTTGAGACAAATTAAGGCTGTACTATTTTATTAGTGAAGGGTGACGTTATTTCTTGTATAAAGGGCCGAGGAATGCACCCTTCAAGAACTGGATTGCCTTACGAGATTTAACTTCTTGAACTCGGATCCTTAACAGAAGGAGAATTGCAATGAATCTAAAAGCCATACTTGTTTTTTGCAGCCAGACTTGTGGAATTAGGCACCAATGTCACAGGTTCATGTTGTAGAATGTTGTTGATCATAAGTCGAGTCAGTAAACTTTTAGAACATAGGTGTCTATAAATTTGGGAAAGGTTGCAAGGAAAACAATAATTTCTTAAAGTAGGGTGTTAAGGTGTTGTAAAGATTGACATGAGTGGAGTTTGGTGATGGATACACACTTCAATTGTTCACTTGAGGAGAGAGCATGCTTGTGTTGAGGTTCAATATTATGTGTGTCATGTTATACTAGTGATTGTTGATGTAATATTTTGGAATATGGAATGGATTTGCTCAGTCTTTCATTCTTCTCAGTTTTTATGGTTTGTTCATACCAACTATGCTGGATTCTGGAGTGTTCCAACCTTTCTTGCAATAAAATGCATCATTAAGACTTAGCCTACAGAAAGAGAAGTCGGCCCAAACAACTAAGGAGGAGCAATATAAATATAGGACACCATAGCTCATTTGGCACACACAGATCGCAACTACAGAAATTTAGTGGTGTGCAAGTTTGGAGAGTAGTTGCAGTTGCAGTTACTGCAACTCGTAATTTCGATCTTTCTGGGTTGGACTTTCTAATCATTCTTGGTTATATTTGCTTGGTGCATTAGCCTTGGTTGGCTATTGATTTGCTACCAGAATTATTCTCTCTGTCAAGGTTAAGGTGCTTGGGGGTGGCATTTGTGCCTATGGTTGGGTGACAATATTGCTATATTGTCTATCGTTAAACGAGCACACCCACTTTTCTAATAGGTTATGGGCTCACACCTCCTTCATTCAGTCTAACCATTGGAAGGAAGCTAAGCCATAAGATTATCATGCTCATTGAAGAATTGTTGCCAGGGTTTCTAGCAGGTGTAGTTATTGAAGCACTGTTGCTAGGGTTACTAGCCGGTGCAGTTGCAAAACCCTAAAAGCTCTTGCCCAACACCTTATGATGGAACACCTTACTCAAGGAGAGGATATTCTAGTGTGCCTAAGTCCAACACACCTATTGGCACTCTCAAAAGGAAAAAACGTCAAGGTTGAGATGTTGGGTCAAAGTCAACATTTGACTAGTCAAAGTCAAAGTTTGACCAGCTATCAGTCAACAAAAATCATGAATGAGAAGATGGATCATCTACACTAATAAGCCCTTACAAGAACTCTTGAAGATGACATGTGGATAATTGAAAGTGGAGCTTCCATGCATATGACAAGAGACCAGGTCAGACTCTCCAGTCTAAATGGAAAGAAGACATCCTACAAGGTAGAACTTGGAGATAAGAACACCTATCCAATCAAAGGAATTGGTCAAGCCTCCATCAAATTGAAAATATGTAACAATGTTCATTTGAGCAATGTCTTATATATACCTGGTCTAGAAAATAATCTTGTATCTATATCTTGCCTAGAAGAAAAAACAAATAGAATAGCCTTTGTAGATGGTGAAGTACTATCTTGGTTTAGAGACTCCAGCATAGAGAATGATAGAGTTATTGGAACTCGTGAAGGAAGACTATACAAACTACTAGAATGTAATGATGAAGCTCTTGTACATGGTGACATCAATCCCAGTGAACTTTGGCATAGAAGGTATGCTCATCTTAACTATCAAGCATTACCTTTCCTCAAGAAGATGGTTAGAGGAATACCATAAATACAATCTACACATGAAGGAATTTGTAGAGGATGTGCTCTTGGTAAAAATATTAAGAAGCCATTCTCAAGCAACAATAATAGATATAAGGAAATCCTAGATCTAATACATTCAGATGTTTGTGGTCCGATGCCAGTCAAATCTCTAGGAGGTTCCCTTTATTATGTAATCTTCATAGACGATTACTCAAGAAAGACTTGGTTATATCTCCTAAAGACAAAGGATGAAGTTTTCAACAAGTTTCAAGATTTCAAAGCATAAATAGAAAACCTCACAAGAAAAAAAATCAATATTTTGAGAACAAATAATGGAGGAGAATACACATCCAAGGAATTTGTTGCCTTTTGCAAATCAGCAGGGATTAGGAGGGAGCTAACCATTCCTCATAATCCTCAACAAAATGGTGTAGCAGAAAGGAAGAATAGATCCATTGAGGAAACCGTGAAGGCACTAATGAATGATCAAGGTTTGTCCATGTATTTATGGGGAATTTATGGGGAGAAGCAGCCATAAAAACAATATATGTTCAGAATAGAAGTCTCCACCGCATATTGAAGGATATGACTCCAGAAGAAGCTTCTCGAGAAAGAAACCCAATGTGGAACATTTAAGAATCTTTGGGTGCCCTGTTTAGATTCATATCTCCAAGGATAAAAGGAAGAAATTAGAACCCTCAGGAAAGAAGGGCATATTTGTTGGATACAATGAATCATCCAGAGCCTACAGAATCTATATCCAATAACAATATAAGGTTGAAATCAGCAGAGACATGACCTTCAATGAGAAGATGGATTTCAAGAAATCTATAGATGAATCCATAGAAGAAGAAGAATATGAAGAGCTTAAAGAAGAAATCACCTATCTTCCAGAAAGTAAGAATGAATAGCCAGAACAACTTGATCATCTGATGCAACCATGTGAACCTATTGAATCAGTCATTGTACCCAAAACTAGAAAATGTCTAGCTTGGCTTGAAGTTACTTTACAAGAAGCAGAAAGACTCAAAGCCCCAAGTGGCACCTTCAGAGAAAGAAAAAATCCCAAAAGATTCTCCAACTATGCAACATGTATGACAAAGTGTATAAATGAAGAACCCACCACATTTGAAGAAGCCACTCAGAAGAAACAATGGAAAGAAGCCATGACATAAGAACACTAGTTCATCATGAAAAATGACGTATGGGAAATCATGCCTAGACCGAAAGAAAAATCAGTGGTAACTTCAAAATGGGTCTATAAGATCAAACATACAGCATACATAAGCGTGGACAAATATAAGGAAAGGTTCGTAGCTAGAGGGTTCTCCCAGAAGGAGGGAGAATATTATGATGAAACCTTTGCTCCTGTTGCCATATATACTTCTATTTGAGCCATTATATCTCTTGATGCCTCCATGTGATGGAATCTACATCAGATGGATGTAAAGACAACTTTCCTCAATGGAGCAATTGAAGAAGAAGTATATATTCAATAACCTCAAGGCTTTGAAGTACATTCCATAGATACTCATGTTTTCATATTCAAGAAAGCCCTGTATGGACTCAAGCAAGCTCCAAGAGCTTGGTATGCTAGAATAGACAGCTACTTAATAAGACTTGGTTTCTCTAAGAGTCATGTAGATCCAAATATCTACTACAAAGTTGTGAACAATGCACCTGTGATTCTACTGATATATGTCGATGACTTATTCTTGACAGGTGCAGAGTCTCTCATCACCCAATGTAAGAAGGAACTAGCTTATGAGTTTGATATGAAAGATCTTGGTCTCATGCATTATTACTTGGGACTAGAAGTATGGTAGAAGCGTGGTGAAGTTTTCCTTGGACAAGGAAAGTATGCAATGAAGATTCTTCAGAAATTTGAAATGATGGATTGCAAATCCATGGGCACTCTTATGACCACAAATATTAGAAAAGTAAGAGACTCAGATTCCAATCCAGTAGACTCGTCCCTATATCAACAATTGATTGGGTCATTGATGTATTTATTAAATAATTGACCATATATTTGTTTTGATGTAAACACCTTAAGCCAGTTCCAGGTGGAACCCAGACATGAGCATTGGATAGCTACAAAGAATGTTCTAAGATATATTCATGGGATGCTAAACTATGGTTTAAGATACACTTTATCCAATGATTTACAACTTCATGGATTCACTGATTCAGATTAGGAAGGGAGTGCAGAAGACAGAAGAAGCACTTCAGGGATGTGTTTAAGCTTGGGCTCTGCTATGATATCATGGGCCAGCATGAAACATAAGTTTTTCCCACTCAGCACAACAAAAACAAAATATATCGCAGCATGTGAGGCATGTACCAAAGCAGTATGGTTGAGGAAGTTGATCTTTGGATTATTTGATCAGGTACCATATTTGACTGTAATATACTGTGACAATCAAAGTTGTATAAGGATATCAGAATACCCAGTGTTTCATGACTGGTCGAAACATATTGAGATCAAATACTACTTTATTCGTGATAAAGTCCAGGAAGGAAAAGTGAAACTCCAGTATATCTCCACAAATGAGTAGGTAGCAGACATTTTGACAAATCCTTTGTCCAGGATAAAGTTTGCATACTTAAGGAACAAGATGGGGCTCGTGGAGATAACTCCCTTAGCTGAAAGGGAAGAGATGGATTCCTAGGTTGGGAGGAAGTACTAATATATATTATTGATTCATGGGAAGTTTCTTTCCAGTTTGGAAAGTGGTTTGAGATTTCTGACGGACGGGTATTTTCCAATTTGGAAAATGGTCCATATCAGACAGTCATTTCATAATGAAAATGGTCTGATAGATTGATGATGTACCATAGAAAACGATTCCCCTTGTGGCCAGTGTGGGGGAATGGTCTAGGACAATCATTCTTCTTGGTAGTCACTCTGAGTAGTGGTCAAGTGGAATGGTCTGCCTTGTCGAGCAACCATTCTTTTGAACTTCACAGTTGTGAGCAGTTTTGAAGAATGGTCTATTTTGGAGGTTGGTGCAGGACAATCATTTCCTTAGGAAATGGTCTGGACAATCATTCCCTAGGGAAGACTCATTCTCTCTAGGTTTCACTATGATTAGTGCCATAGGAATGGCCCAATTAGGTGAATGGTACATGTTCAACAATAAGGGACAAGCATTCCCTAGGGTAGACTCATTCTCTCTAGGTTGCACTATGATCAGTGCCAGAGGAATGACCCAGTTAGGTGAATGGTCCAGGTTCATCAATCAGGGACAAGCATTCCCTAGGGCAGACTCATTCTCTACAGGTTTCACTATGATTAGTGTCGGAGGAATGGCACAATTAGGTGAATGCTCCAGGCTAAGAAATCAGGGATAATTATTCTTCTATGCTTGAGAAGAATAGTCCAGATATCCCATGGTTGATGTTTTGCCTTCTGAGGGCAGATTCTCTTCCATATCTCACAAATGTGAGTGGAAGAATGGCCCAGATGACTCAGTTTGTATCATGATATTGTCAGATGATATGATTTTTATAGAGACGATATGTCTCTGGACAATACTTTTATACTACTGTGGTGGATGTGATCCATTGATAGTGACTATGTGTCACTAGTTAGTAGCAGTGTGCTACTGAGAGTGGTTATGTACCACTGGATAGTAGTTGTATACTACTATGAATAGACACAGTTGTGTTCTATTGGATGGCATTGTTCTGATTTCCATGGAGACTATCTAGTTGGATAGTGATGATGATGTTACTGGTTGAATGGTCTTCTTGTGCTCAAGACCATTTCTTTTTATACCTACATAGCTAGGAGGGAGTTTTGATATTATAGTAGTTACGGGAGGTATTAGCCTCCACTTGTAACCATTGACGAGACTAGAATATTCCAGGAAGCAAGAAGAAACCCTAAAGCATTGAACATAACTCTAGAAGACAAGTCGGCTAAAGAAAATAATTAATATTGAGTTTTAGCCTCCAGAAAGAGAAGTCGACCCAGAAATTTAAGGAGGAGCAGTATAGATACAGGATTCCATAGCTCATTTGGCACACACGGCTTGCAATTGCATAAATTTAGTGGTGCACAAGTTTGGAGAGTAGTTGCAGCTGCAGTTACTGCAACTTGTAATTTCAGTCTTTCTGGGTTGGATTTTTTTATCAGTGTTGGTTATCTTTGCTTGGTGCATTAACCTTGGTTGAGTATTGATTTTATACCATAATTCTTCTCTCTTTCAAGGTTAAGGTGCTCGGGGGTGGAATTTTTTCCTATGGTTGGGTGACAATATTTCTATATTGTCCATGGTTAAACGAGCACACCCACTTTTCTAACACTAAGGACTCCCTTTAGAGAATGTAAGTAGATCTAGGGTGATATCTGAGGTTGTACACTACAAACCCTAGTAGATCCACCTCGTTCCTTACAAGCTTTCAAGATAACTCAAGGGAAGATAATTCATTAATTATCTTCCAAGGGTTTTGAAGAAGAAATTTGTCCAAGAATAATATGAAGAGAATGCACCAGCACCACTAGAGAAGTAAAATTACCCTTGATAATCATTCATAAACGAAATCCAAGACATATTTAGAGATACCACTTACTCAAGTAATCATTTTTATTCATATACAATATACATGAAAATCCATAAAAGTTGCAAAGTCATCCACAAAACATCTCTTCAAGTGGGCGCTCTAGTTATCCATCCATAGCTAAGAAGAAATGGGTAAAAATAGACAAGTAATTGTTCTCCACAAGTAGCAATTATTCAAATGAGAAGTGTTTCTCTTATTTTTATGAGAGATCTGTTGGCACCCTAAGGGTATGAATACTACGTGTATGCCACAAGTCAACACCGTACACGTGACTAAAAAGATGCATCGTGTGGCACTGAGTTTCAATGCTCGTGCCAACCTAGACTCTACTGCACATGCCAATCCATTTTGTACTGCACACAAGGATTTGAAGAGATCACATGTATGCCAAATCCTCAAAGATATTCAATAATCATTGTAACCTTTTTTGCAACAATCTGACTAGTCATGCTCAAGGTTAAGGGTGAGATAACAAGTTTGTTATGATTTCCACGCTCCAATAGACTTGAGGGGAATGCATGTGGTTATGTAAGGGTTGGGTTTTTGTTCACTTGTAGTGATTCTTTCAGTGGATGATTGTATGTGAGTTGTAGCAGAGTTAGAGTTGCAACTCTCCTTTGTGATAATTCCTATGTCCAAATATACTACGTGTGAAAATAAGAAAGAGAAAGTAGATCTGAGTGCATGGTGCGTCTCTGTTTTGTTGCGAATGCATCCAAAAAAAGGTTTCGACCTCTGTGTATGGAATTGTATTTGAATGCATTTGAGTTTAATAAATACAACCTGAAGCACATTTATCTATGCATCTTATGAGTTAATGATTTGAATGTCTATTGGCTCTTTATTATGTTGTGCAATAATCTCATGATAGTTATGCATGATTGCATAGTTATATAGTGAGTGTTTCTTGTATGTTCTGTTCCTTCGCACCTTACTTTAAACCTATGGTCTCTGTGATTCTCATGGCATCTTGGGTGAAACCTTTTTCACTCCTTGAAGATTAAATATGTCGACGCTTATGGGGTATTTTTTGGCAAAGCTTCATGAACCTTGTGTTAGAAAAATGGGTGTGCTCGTTTAACCATAGACAATATAGCAATATTGTCACCCAAACATAGGCACAAAGGCCACCCCTGAGCACCTTAACCTTAACAGATAGAATAATTTCAGTAGCAGATAAATATCCAACCAAGGTTAGTGCACCAAGCAAGGATAACCAAAGACCAAGTAGAAAGTCCAAACTGATAACTCAAGACAAGATCATTATTGCATCAATTGCAGTTCTCCTTCACTCATGCACACTTCTTGTCCTTATGAAGTCATGAGTGAGTGAGTGACAAACGAGCTCTAGTGCCCTCTATTTATATTGCTCCATCTTAACTGACTGGGCCGACTTCTCTTCCTGGGGGATAATAACTCAATATTAATTATTCTATTAAGTCGACTTGTCTTCTAGGGTTATTATCCAAGGCTTTAGGGTTTCTCTTGTTTCCCGAAATATTCTAGTCTCGTCAAAGGTTACAAGTGGAGGTTAATACCTCCCACAACTACCATAATATAAACACTCCCACCTAGCTAGG
Source organism: Picea sitchensis (assembly GCA_010110895.2). NCBI lineage: Eukaryota > Viridiplantae > Streptophyta > Pinopsida > Pinales > Pinaceae > Picea > Picea sitchensis. Next base: position 24,785 of record SNQJ01S0080686.1, on the reverse strand, counting down.
GAGGTATTAAAGGCAATGGTCTTGATCACAAACAAACCATTCAACTGGTAGCATCATCATAGCCACACATGCTATCTCATGATCAAATCACGAGCACCATCATCACTATCCAACTGGATAGTGTCCATGGAAATTAGAAAAATTCCATCCAATAGAACATAACTGTGTCTATTCATAGTAGTATACAACTATTATCCAAAGACATAAAGTCTTTACAACAATCGTATCATCTGCATAAACAATATCATGATACAAACTAAGTCATTTGGGCCATTCTTCCACTCACATATGTGAGATCTGGAAGAGCATCTTCCCTCAGAAAGTAAAATATCATCCATGGGATATCTGGACTATTATTCCCAAGCATAGAAGAATAATTATCCATGATTTTGAGCTTGGACCATTCACCTAATTGGGCCATTCCTCCTGCACTAATCATAGTGCAACCTGGAGAGAATGAGTCTTCCCTAGGGAATGCATGTCCCTGATTGTTGAACCTGGACCATTCCTTCGACACTAGTCATAGTGCACCCTCGAGAGAATGAGTTTTCCCTAGGGAATGATTGTTCGGACCATTTCTTAAGGAAATGATTGTCCTGCACCAACCTTCAAATGGACCATTCTTCAAAATTTCTCACAACTGTGAACTTCGAAGTAATGACTGCCCGACGAGGCAAACAATTCTACTTGACCACTACTCAGAGTGACTTCCAAGAAGAATGACTATCCTAGACCATTCCCCCACACTGGCCACAATGGGAATCGTTGTCTATGGTACATCAACAATCTATCAGACCATTTTCATTACGAAAATGACTATCCGATCTGGACCATTTTCCAAACTGGAAAATGCATGTCCATCAGAAATCTCGAACACTTTCCGGACTGGAAAGGAACTACCCAATTTGGACCATTTTCCAAACTAAAAAATGACTGCCCATGAATCAATAATATATATCATTTCTCCCTCCCAATCTGGGGAACCATCTCTTCCCTTTCAGCTAAGGGATTTATCTCCACGGGCCCCATCTTGTCCCTTAAGTATGCAAACTTTATCCTGGACAAAGGCTTTGTCAAAATATCTGCTACCTGGTCATCTATGGAGATATACTAGAGTTTCACTTCTCCTTCCTAGAATTTATCACGAATAAAGTAGTATTGGATTTCAATATGTTTCGATCGGTCATGAAACACTGGGTGTTCTGATAGCTTTATACAACTTTGATTGTCACAGTATATTACGGTTGAATCTAGTACCTGATCAAATAATTCAAAAATCATCTTCCCCAACCATACTGCTTCGGTACATGCCTCACATGTTGCGATATATTCTGCTTATGTTGTGCTTAGTGAAACATAATTATGTTTCCTATTGGCCCATGATATCATAGTAGAGCCCAAACTGAAATACATCCTTGAAGTACTCCTTATGTCTTCTGCACTCCTCACCCAATCTGAATATGCGAATCCATGAAGTTGTATATCACTGGATGAGGTGTATCTTAAACCATAGTTTAGCATCCCACAAATATATATTAAAACATGCTTTGCAACTATTCAGTGGTCATGTATGGGTTCCACCTGAAACTGGCTTAAAGTGCTTACCACAAAGAAAATATATGGTCGAGTATTCACTAGATACATCAACGACCCAATCAATTATCGATATAGGGATGGGTCTACTCGATCAGAATATGAGTCTCTTACTTTTCTTATATCTATGGTCATAGGAGTGGCCATGGATTTGCAATCCATCATTCCAAATTTTTGAAGAATCTTCATTGCATACTTTCCTTGTCCAAGGAATATTTCACCATGCTTTTTCCATAGTGCATGAGACCAAGTAATAGTGCATGAGACCAAGATCTTTCATATCGAACTCATAAGCTAATTCCTTCTTACACTGGGTGATGAGAGACTCAGCACCTGTCAAAATAAGTCATCGACATACATCAGTAGAATCACAGGTGCATTGTTCACAACCTTGTAGTGGAGATTTGGATCTGCATGATTGTTAGAGAAACCAAGTATTTTTAAGTAACTGTCAATTCTAGCATACCAAGCTCTTGGAGCTTGCTTGAGTCCATAAAAGGCTTTCTTTAATCTGCAAACATGAGTGTCTATGGAATGTACTTCAAAACCTTGAGGTTGTTCAATGTATACTTCTTCTTCAATTGCTCCATTTACAAAAGTTGTCTTTACATCCATCTGATGTAGACTCCATCCCATGGAAGCAACAAGAGACATAATGGCTCTAATAGAAGTATATCTAGCAATAGGAGAAAAGGTTTTTTCATAATCTTCTCCCTCCTTCTGGGAAAACCCTCTATCTATGAACCTTGCCTTGTATTTGTCCATGCTTTCGTCTAATGCATGTTTGATATTATAGATCCATTTTGAAGTTACCATTGATTTTTCCTTGGGTCTAGGCACAATTTCCCACACGTCATTTTTCATGATAGAATGGCATTCTTTTGTCATGGCTTCTTTCCACTATTTCTTATGAGTTTCTTCTTCAAATGTGGTGGGTTCTTCATTTACAAGTTTTGTCAAACATGCTGCATCGTTGGAGAATCTTTTGGGATTTTTGCTTTCTTTGAAGGTGCCACTTGGAGCTTTGAGTCTTTTTGCTTCTTGTAGAGTAACTTCAAGCCAAGTTGGACGCTTTCTAGTTTTGGGTACAATGACTGATTCAATAGGTTCACATGGTTGCATCGGATGATCAAGTTGTTTTGGTTCTTCATTCTGACTTTGTAGAAGACAAGTGCTTTCTTCTTTAGGCTCTTCATATTCTTCTTCTTCCATGGATTCTTCTATAGATTTCTTGAAATCCATCTTCTCATTGAAGGTTGTGTCTTTGTTGACTTCAATCTTATGTTGTTCTGGAATATAGATTTTGTAGGCTTTGGATGATTCACTATATCCAACAAATATTCCCTTCTTTCCCGAGGGTTCTAGTTTATTCCTTTTATCCTTGGGGATATGAATGTAAATAGGGCACCCAAAGATTCTTAAGTGTTCCACATTGGGTTTCTTTCCTGAGAAGGATTCTTTTGGAGTCATATCCTTCAATATGTGGTGGGGGTGGTGGGGACTTCTGTTCTGAACATATATTGTTGTCATGGTTGCTTCTCCCCATAAATACATGGATAAACCTTGATCATTCATTAGTACCTTCACGATTTCCTCAATGGATCTATTCTTCCTTCCCACTACACCATTTTGTTGAGGATTATGAGGAACATTTAGCTCCCTCCTAATCCCTGTTGATTTTCAAAAGACAATAAATTCCTTGGATGTGTATTCTCCTCCATTATCTGTTCTCAAAGTCTTGATTTTCTTGGTTGTGAGGTTTTCTATTTCTTCTGTGAATTATTGAAACTTGTTGAAAACTTCATCCTTTGTCTTCAAGAGATATAACCAAGTCTTTCTTGAGTAATCATCTATGAAGGTTACATAATAAAGAGAACCTCCTAGAGATTTGACTGGCATCGAACCACAAACATATGATTTTATTAGATCTAGGATTTCCTTAGATCTATTATTGCTACTTGAGAATGGCCTCTTAACATTTTTACCAAGTGCACATCCTCTACAAATTCCTTCATGTGTAGATTTTAGTTCTAGTTTTCCTTCAACCATTTTCTCGAGGAAAGGTAATGCTTGATAGTTAAGATGAGCACACCTTTTATGCCAAAGTTCACTGGGATTGACTTCATCATGTACAAGAGCTTCATCATTACGTTCTAGTATTTTGTATAATCTGCCTTCACGAGTTCCAATAACTCTAACATTCTCTATGTTGGAGTCTCTAAACCAAGATAGTACTTCACCATCTACAAAGGCTATTCTATTTCCTTTGTCTTCTAGGAAAGATATAGATACAAGATTATTTTCTAAACCAAGTACATATAAGACATTTGTCAAATAAACATTGTTACTTGATTTCAATTTTATGGAGGATTGACCAATTCCTTTGACTGGATAGGTGTTCTTGTCTCCAAGTTCTACCTTGTAGGATGTCTTCTTTTCATTCAGATTGGAGAGTCTGACCCGTTCTCCTGTCATATGCCTGGAATCTCCATTTTCAATTATCCAAATGTCATCTTCAAGATTTCTTGTAAGAGATAAATAGTGTATATGATTTGTCTTTTCATTCATGATTTATGTTGACTGATAGCTAGTCAAACTTTGACTTTGACTGGTCAAACATTGACTTTGACCCAAAATCTCAACATTGATGTTTTTGCCTTCTGAGAGTGCCAATAGGTGCATTGGACTAAGGCACATTAGAATATCCTCTCCTTGAGTAAGGTGTTCCATCATAAGGTGTTGGGCAAGAGGTTTTAGGGTTTGCAGCTACACCTTCTAGTAACCTTAGTGATGGTGCTTCAGTAATTGCACCTGCTAGAAACCCTAGCGGAAGTTCTTCAACAAGATTGATAATGTTATGGATTTGCTTCCTTCCACTGGTTATATTGACTGAAGGAGGTGTGGGCCCATAACCTGTTAGAAAAATGGGTGTGCTCGTTTAACCATAGACAATATAGCAATATTGTCACCAAACCATAGGCACAAAGGCCACCCCTGAGCACCTTAACCTTGATAGATAGAATAATTTCGGTATAATATCAATAGCCAACCAAGGTTAGTGCACCAAGAAAGGATAACCAAAGACCAAGCAAAAAGTCCAAATCAATAACCCAAGACAAGATCAATATTGCAGCAGTTGCAGTTCTCCTTCACTCATGCACACTTCTTGTCCTTATGCAGTCATGAGTGAGTGAATGAAAAATGAGCTAGTGCCCTCTATTTATGCTACTCCATCTTAACTGGCTGGGATGTCTTCTCTTCCTGGGGGCTAATAACTCAATATTAATTATTCGATTAAGTCGACTTGTCTTCTAGGGTTATTATCCAAGGCTTTAGGGTTTCTCTTGCTTCCCGAAATATTCTAGTCTCATCAAAGGTTACAAGTGGAGGTTAATACCTCCCGCAACTACCATAATATCAACACCTTGGGTATGAAACCCCCCGATCGAGCCAACAATTGGTTTCATTGTTGGTACTTGAAGGTTTTGTGCTACATGTTGAAGGAATGAAATAAGGTGGAAACCTTCCAAGAATGAGATACAAGACTAGATACTTGAGAAGGAAGACGAGTTTTCATGATTAAAGACCAAGAACTTGCAGATCAACCTTAGACGCTAGAAACAAAGGTACATCTATACAAATTTACATGAAATTTTCTTTGTTGAGTTTCCTTGTTTACTACATGAGTGAATAAAGAGACAAACATAGATTAACTCTGTATGGGGCGCCCAAGAATCACTATTATGGGACCAAGATTCAATCAATAGATTGAGATATGTGGATAATAATTGGCCTAGAGATATCAAGTTTTGATTTGAGCTTGTGAAATAAGGGTATATTGTTGAGTTTGTTATTGAATGTAGTGAATATTTCAGTATTGTTGAAAGAAATTTGCAACTAGTCCTAGAAGGAGATTATTGGAAGAAATTTGTTTGGGGATAAAGATGTTATTTGCATGGAGCTCGATAGGATTGGTTGAGTAAAACCCCTGCCCCCCCCCCCACCCTGCATGGAGGGGGGGATGGAAAGAAGGGGGAAGAAGAAAATATGAACGAGAAAGAGGATCCAACATAAGGGATCTAGAAGAAGAGAAGATGAGGTGAGAAGAGAATGGATCCAAAAGAGTTGGGAGAAAAAGAGTCGAGAGATACACAAGAAGAACCGATCTAAGGAGGCGAGTTGAGAAGAGAAGTAGAGAAAATAAATCAAGGGGTAATGAACGAGTAAAAAGAAGAGAGCCCACACCAGAAGGGTGTGTGGAAGAAATATCTCCGCCAGAGAGAAGCGTAAAAGAAGAAATGTATTCGAAGAGACATGTCATTCAGAGAGAAGTATCAAGAGAGGATACCAAAAGTACTGGGAGAAGGATCAAGGAAAACAAAGTTAGATACCCTTCACTAGTGAGAAAGGTGGTCACATCAGAGGAATATGGGGTGCGTAGAAGTAGCACCGACGAAGAAAATGACAACGATGGATCCCTATGATAAGGAGCAGATGCATTGGCAATTATGAGAAGGATTGTGTGGCTAGATATAGGGAGCTCTTGTAGATCTCACACCACAAAATATGAGAGAGTATGGAGGAACCCCCTCTTTGAACAACCCCCCTTGCAAATTTGTCATCAAGAAAAAAGAACTGCAGAATATGCAAAGGTAAGAGAAGTAGAAGAAGACATATTAGAAGACATGAGTGAAGGAGAAGCCAAATCCAACAATATTTCACAAGAGAGAGCATCAGTATCAGCGATAGTAAGTAGTAGTCATTCAACCATTCATAGTTCTAGATTGAGTATGGTAAACCAAGATTCAACCCCCAGACTTCTCACACTTCATGGGACGAGAAAAGACGATGCAGAACAATATTGGTTCACGTGTGAAGCTATATGGTCTATTAAGAGAGTCATAGACGAGGCATCCAAGATTGTGCAACTAGAAACCACATTCAGAGATATAGCTCTGACATGGTACATGAAGTACAAGGCTATCGCATTGATGGGACAAACAAAGTCCCTAATGGAGATAAATTGATATCTACTTAAGGAATTTCAAAAGCCTAAGTTGGAATCACATCGTATAACAGAGGTCAACGAGATCAAGAAACTAGCTAGAGAAACTGTGTGGGATTATGCCCAATGGTTTAAGATTTTGTTGGACAGGCTGACATTTCATCTCCAAGATTTCTAGCTTCGAGAATGATTTATTGTTGGACTCCTACCACATATTTGAGTCTCTCTCACCTAATAGAAGGTGAAGACCCAAGTAGAGCTCATGGAAATTGCAATGTGGTTAGAAGCCACAACGAGAGGTGGTGAGACATCGACAACAATGGCACAGGTGTAATATCAACTCACCTCACTATGAAACTGCAATATATGGAGAAGGCTAAGATGATGTGTGAGAATGTGTGGTGTACTATGTGCCACGTTGAAGGTCACCATAGGAACAAGTGTCATATGCTAGGGAATCACATAATGACGGGTGTGTTGAATCCATTTCCAAAATGAGCACAAATGGAGTGGTGTGAGATCTGTCAACAATGGGGTCATATACCTCTTTGTTTCTCCACACTGCAAAAATATCAAAAGACCACACACACTCCATTCTATGAGTTTTAAAAATCCATGGGACATGATGCGAACATATGTGAGTCACTACAACTAATGCAAGAATACATTGTAGATGATTTTTGGGTCCAAGAAGAATAGAAGGGTGTACACTGTGGAGGATTAAATAAAGGAAGCTTCCAAGGAGGCTAGCGATGAGGATATGGAAGAGGATGAGGAAGAGGATAAGATGGTGGCGAAGGAAGACCACATACCTATTTTAACTGTGGAAAAATAAGCCACTTATCACGATTTTGTATCAAACCACATGCACTCTATGAATATTTCCCCAATGCAAACCATGTCTCAAAGGACTACCTAGAGATTTTGGTCAAATGGGAAGAGAAGGGACATTGCAATATGGTGACTACGAAGCCACATGAAAATTGGAAGCCGAAAAAATAAGTGAACATAGTGGTGGTAACCCGAAGAGAAATTTGTACATGAACTGAACTAGAATGAGGAGAAAGTTCAGGTCATAATGTAGAAGGAAAGTTCAGAAACACGATGTAAGCATCTCCTAAATTTGATGTTGCGCACCAAAATAAATTCATGAAAAACGGTGCAAGCATCTCCTAAATTTGATTTTGCACACCAAAATAAATTCATGTGTGAATCCCAAAAGGAACAGGAGGGAGACAACGCGTGTGAAGAAATGAAGTGCACAATGTAGAGGGTGTTGGAGGAAGCCCACTTGTGTGAAGAACTGCAGCACAAAACGCAGAGGGAGTTGGAAGAATCATGCTTGTGTGAGTAAGCACAATGTGTAACACAAAAGGAACTAGAAGAAGAATGTGTGTGCAAGGAATTATGACACATGGCACAAGAGGGAACAAAACACAACACTTACGCCAAGACTGAATCATAAAACTAAGTAAGTGACTTCTTGCATTTTTTGTCTTAATATGTTGGGTGACTTTGTAGCTGCAAATAAACTCACCCTCACGTTAACAAGATGCATGGAAGAATGGGAGAAAAATGTTGTGATTTATGCCTTACTACTGGAATGAGATGTGCACAATATAAGTAGAAGGAAGCACATGTGGATAGAATTTAAGATGATAGTTGAGCTCAGAATCTATGAGATGGATGGTGTCATGTTGGACCTAGGATCTGACGTGAACACACTACCAAATAAATCATGGGAGTTGATGGGTAAACCAAACTTGGTGTGGTCCTCTATTTAACTCATGCTTGCCAACCAATACAAAATCTATCCTATTGGTAGGTAGGAGGAAGTAGAAGTGAATATTGATGGTGTGAAGACTAAAGAAGACTTTGAAGTGATTGAGGTCATGGATGACTTAGACCCCTATCCAACTCTACTTGATATTGATTGGATATTTGATAACAATGTCATACTGAACTTGAAATAGCGACATATGTCCTTTGAGATAGATACCTTGCATGTTATTGTGCCACTGAGCCAAATGAGGGTGATATATATAATGATCTCGTGAATGAGGATGCATATAGGTCGATCATAGAAAACATATACAATATTATAGGGCATAAGGAGGATTATGTGAATTTGACAAGCGATGGTGAACTAAGTTGGAGAAGTGTTTGCTCCTATGACACAAATTCAGAAGATGATATGGCAAGATGGCAGAGCAAGTTATATGAAGTATCAACCCAAAGATGTGCGCGAATCACTAAAGTTGTTCACTGGGTTGGATCAGAGTTGTGCAATGTACCAAGGCTTGATGGAACATTCTTGGTAGACAAATTTTTGGCACAAATGATAGATTTGGTTCTTGAGGCCCAAAGGATACAGACCATGGATGCAGTAGTCAAAGGAAAACCTACGCATTGGAGGGTGATGCACCGTGAATATCTACATGAATGGGAACATATGGTAGAGTATATCAAAGTCAGGTTTCAACCTATGATTGAATTTGAATTGATGAACCGATACAAGGGTATTGAAGACCCTCAGGAGCACATTTGTTTCTGTGAAAGGAACTAGATGGCCAAGAATATTCCTAGCACACAATGGGTCCATAGGTTTGTCCATACGATAGATATGGTACCTAGATGTTGGTACATTTAAGAGGAAACAGACAAATAGGGGAATGGAGGAAAGTGAGTAGGAAGTTATGTGCAACATTTAAATTCACGTCGCAAATCCCAACATAGAGAGAGGCAATCTTAAGAATCAAGGATTTCATCTTCCATCGACAACTCAAAGACACTATGCATAAATTTTTCTGTGCATATCATAAGCCGATGAAGAAACTAAAAAATATCGTCTATTGTTGGAAGGTCAACATTGACGATGTGTAGGAAGAAGACTCAAGGGGGTTACATATTAACGAAACCGAGGGTGAGTGCACGGTTCAATAAAATACCTATAATAGCACTGCATTGGACTATGAGAGACCATTAAAAACAAAGAAACATAATATAGACATGGAAGAAGCACCAAAGATGACCATAATTGGTCACTACTGGGCCCAAGAAACAATAACACAAGTGGTAGACTTGTTGAAAGAGTATGAAGTGTTTTGGGATGACCACAAACCAAATCACACTCGCTTGTTACTGCTTGATTGATATGATTTCAAAAATTTAAACCTGAATGTTAATCACTAATGTTACTCCCCCATGTCAGGTATAAGGTGAGAAGATGAAAACACTTTCACTGCAAGATGCATCAATAATCAAGAGTGAATTCTATAGTATGACTGAGATATCTTCTTGGCTATGGATGACCATAACCAAGAAGGCATCCACCCATAGTGGTTCTTTACTCTTGCAAATTTATTGTGTTTAAAACATCTGTCCAAAAGATGATTGTGCTTTTCACAATGCTCATATGGATGGAGATCGAAACACTAATCTTCCACATGGCCAACTCAATGACAATGTTGGCATTTTGGAATTTTATCTTGAACTGGAACAAGTGAATATGAACTCTCTTGAAGCAATCCAACACTCTAGAACTGGATCTGTTTGGTATAATCAAGAATATGAAAGGTGACTTCCTTTTCATATCCTATACATGTTCTATGCTTGTTGTGACTGATTTCTTCCCAAGGTCTAATAATTGGCTTGCAAAGAGAAAGTTGATCTTCATTTGTACTTGAATTTGAAGTTGTCCCACTGAGTTGCTAATGTGTTTTTTGTTGGTTTGAATCAACATCATCATAATATTCAAAAAGAGGATTGTTCTAAACAAGGACTAGTTCAAAATGTCAAAGATTATTTCGCTCAAGTTCATCATGAAGAATCAGAGCCTGATTTTGAAGCAATACAACTTTGGCTTGAGAAACTTGCAAGCAAGTTACAACAATTTGCAGAGTTTCTTTGTCAATGGTGACTATATTGTCCACATATGTGATTATTAGAGTGTTTAGTAACTCTAATAAATCCTCAACTTGAGCCATTTAGACATTGACTTAGAACACAAGGGTTTCTTGCAACTCCACCCTTTAACAATCAAACTCAAAAATGTAAATTTCAAAAAATGAAGGATGTTGGTTTATACTGAAAAATGCACTCGTTTACAATGAATTAATTCAATATTAGTTTCAGAAAGCACAAGTAAAATTACAAACAATTGTTTTGTGTGTTTTCACTGTTACTACTAATGTTGCAGCTTATTTCACAGTCTTCGAAGAGCTTTGGTTGCACATGAAAGGAGAACCCAACAGAGAAAAAGATCTCCAATCAAAGTTCAACTGCCCAAAGGAGCCCAAATCGCAATATGAAGCAGTGGAGAGCTTTGCAAATTATTATGCTCATCCTCTTGAACCAAATTTTTTGTTCCATCATTTCCACATGAAATGAATATTGCAGTCTAAGCTTTCATCAACATACACCAAGACAATATATTCTCAAATAATACTCAACAACAAATCATTGCTAACTAATTTTGTCATAAGTTAAAATTGCGTTCAGTACGATGCCATGCAAAACAAGGCAAGTAACCTTTAGTAAATATATAAAAACACATAACACTAAGAAACTAATGGTTTTGATCCATTTGAAGCACATGATGCTTTCTTCTTTTCCAAACTCTCACACGATTATATTGCTCCTTCAACCTTGAAGCAAGGATATTTTGATATTATGTTTCCTCACTTTCATTAGAGCTTAAGCCCAGAAGCTGATGCCAAATCTAGAACTCATCATCCACAAAAGAAAAATTCTTGCAACAAGCTCTTTTTCGAATATGTAGGCCCGACCACAATAAATTTTGGTCCATGTGATTATGAAGGATTAGAAATTGATGCTACTTTGGCACAAACTTGACGACGTTCCAGCCCAAAATGTACGTTGACATAGCTCACCATAGGTGTCTCATATGCAACTTTTGTTGTACCATATAATTCCATAGTAGCACCATTCCATGTGATACTTGGCAAGTGGATTGATTTCCCTCCAGAAACCATATGCTTCTTGAAACAAGGTTTCCAAAGTGGCAAAACAACTATAGAGATTGTGATGCACGATTCCTCTTTTCATATGGTTGGATTCTTTTGCATGTCATGAATTGATCTGAGTGATTGGTCACACATATGGATTGCAAAGAGTCTTGGTGGTTGGAGGTAATTATTTATGTTAAAAAATTCAACTACAATAAACACTCATCAATCCAAAAGTGGTGAAAGGAATCTAGGTTAGTGATAATAAAACCCATAGTGAATTATCTGCATGTACGTTCCCACAAATGGCGACATTTCTCCCAATGAAGAAACCATACATCAGTTGGTTAAATGGGTACATCACGCCTAGGTCCTTGTTGCTATTGAAATCACAGATTGGACAGGTAATAATTTATGACCAAAACTAAAGTCACATTTTCTTCAAGTCATGGAGCTCTCTAGGATTTTACAAGGATTTTTGCTCACAGTTTGAGAGGAGATTGATCTTGTGTCAAATTTATTTGGAAATATCTCAAATGGAGGAGGTTCAAAATTTCCTGGTAAAGGATATCAAAACTGATGAAGGATCCAATCAAAATAAAGGTATCAACTTACCATGGGTGGTTTTCTTGGAGGTTGTGCAAAACCAACTCTGATCATTGTTGTGGATGAGCCCTCAAAGTGGTTAAAAGTTATGACATCGACTCGTGGGGCAAGGAGAAAATTGGGAGGTTATAATAAGAATATGAAATCATTTGCAACATGAGAAGGATAAATATGTTCACAACACGACCAATAGATCTATGTGTGTTCTAGGGATTAAAATTACTAAATTTCGACAACTCATGTTTTGTGGAAGTTAGGGTTTTGCGCAGAGAGAACTCAAATGGAGAAGCTGGAGAGGGTTCCCCTGGTCTAAGTGCATTGTTTCTCTAGTTTTTCCAACATTCCAATCTCACCGTGCCAACGGAGCTAAGGGTTTCCTCCACACGTGCAAACAATAGAAATGAGCCTAGCGTAGATGATAGATAGACTAATGCAGAAAGATTAACGCTAATTCTCAGAGGGAATAATAACCAAAGGCATAGATGGCAGACTTACTTAGATTGGCAGAGTAGCAAGTCACATCCATTTTTACACGCAAATAAAAAAAACACCAAGGGAATAAACCAAATAGACACTCAACTATGGACAACTACCATAGAATATTTTTAGGCCTAAGAACCAAGGCTATGATACCATTGTTGAACACACAAAATGGATGAGCATGAGTTGAATCTTTTCATTAATATGATACATATATAAATACATGTACATGACCTTTGGATTCATCTTCCAAGAGGTCTCTTGGAATCTCGATGACGATTCACATCTTGTGACATTTCATATTCCTTCTCTGCATGGATTAGGTTTCCAACATGAGGACCTATTTCCAAGTAGCTTCTTGGATATGAAGGGGATTGCGAGATCCCTTGGCGAAATGAATATTCAATTAAATCCAGATTCTAAGCTAGTAAAGCGAAGACCATATCACCTGAACTTGAAGTACAAAGAGAAAGTGTGTAAAGAATTGGATTGAATGCTAGAGGTAGGGATCATTGTCCCTGTGGAGGAATTAGATTGGATTAGCCTGATGGTGGTGTAACCAAAGAAAACATGCGACCTAAGAATTTGCATAGACCTATGCAACTTGAATGCAACTTGCATACATGATCCATTCCCAACACCATTTACAAATGAAGTGTTCGAAAACGTGGGTGGGCGCGAGGCTTACTCATTCATAGACGACTTCTCAAGATATCACCGAGTATGAATCAAAAAAGAATACCAATCCAACATGATGTATATGATAGAATGGGGCTCATTTGTTTACACACTAATGCTCTTTGGTGTAAATAACGCACCGATAATGTTTTCTAAAATTATGGTCGCAACTTTTAAGGACTTAGGGTGTACTTAGATGACTGGACAATGTTCATCCTATTGAAGGAGCGTATGCTTGCACTATTATTGATGTAGGATAGATGCCAATAGTTACATATTTCATTGAAATTAAAAAAAAAAACACATTTTTTGTACATCATTCGGAACACTATTAGGAAATGTTGTATGCAAGGAAGGTTTGTTAGTGGATTAGGAAAACATTATCACAATAGTGGATATGTTGGATCCCACGTCTATGAGAGAGCTATGTGCAACTTTGGGACACACATATTATTATCGACAATTCATACACATGTATGAAAAAATTGTTGTGTCATTGGGGAATCTACTACACAAAGATACAAAGTATATCTAGACACAAGAATGTCAGGAAGAGTTGGACATGTTGAAGGGGAGATTGGTGACTGTGTCGATCCTCATATTTCCATATTGGACCAAGATATTCCACGTACATGTGGACGTGTCATCACTTGCACTCAACACAGTGCTTGCGTAGCCTGGAGAAGAGAGCATTAATCACTCTGTCTATTTTTCCAACAAGAAATTATCAAACTCTGAAAAGAATTATACAAACACTAAACGTGGTTGTAATGTCCCCTCTATAATATCTAGTTTAATTAGTTATTAATGTAGATATAATGTATGGCTATGGAAAAACAATGTATATGCGAATTGTATTTCTGAATTTTAATAAATAAAATGTGATGCCAACAGCTAGAGGACATGGACAAAGATTGGGGGATAAGTAATCCACAAGGGAGGAGGGATCTAAAAAGGGGGTTTTAATTCATGAGTTAATTCCCAAATCATTTTTCCTAATTTTAATGTTTTGAGTGAACCTTCTATTTTGCTATTGAGTGTTCCCAAAGCCAATCATTGAATAAATGTAAGAGGGTGGGTGTGATGAGTCACATCTCATAGTTATTGAGAGCTGGGAACTGAGTACAATCAACTTGGGGGAGAGTGTAATTCAAGCAAGAAACAAAAGGAGAGGAAATTCATATGGCCAAGGGAATAGTTTTAGACAACCATGTTTATGCATAGGAAGGGGGAGACAACAACAAGGGAGAGTGCATTTGATCTAGAGCAACAATGGAGGGTGAATTTTGAAGCATTTTTGGAGCTGAAGATTGAAGAAGCAAATTGTCGTGCTTGCATAACAACCAGGATGTCAGGCATGAAGATTGAAATCCCGTGAGAGTTGCATTGCAGTAGCAATCTTGTTGTTGTTGTTTTCCTAGTAGTGAGTTTCCCTTGATTTATTAGTAATTAGATTCTTGGTTACATGTGCCAGAGAGACCTTGATAAACGAATGGGATGCCCAAGGGACTAAGAGTAGTGAAGGGGTACATTCCTTGTGTTGGGCAGGTCGAGAGGAAGAGAGCTGGAGGAAATCTAGGAAAGTTGTAGGAAAATACCGTTAGGTTGTGGGATTGTCTGATCTGTGATTGGATAGTGAGTAGTGTTATAAAAATTGGACTGGTCAAACAAAACCATCCGGTTGAACCGATTTTGAGAGGAAAATGAGAAGACTAATGGACTAGAACTTCTTTTGGTTGGTTTCATACAAAATCATCTGGTTTCGTACAAAACTCATACGTCATACCCAAAGCCACAAATTTCAAATTTGTTTAAGAAAAAACAAATGTTTAATGGAAGGGGGGCCTATTACCTAGACCTAGGGTAATGATAATATTAAATTCTTAAATTAAAAGGATGATGTCACTTTTACTTAACTTTTTAACATTACAATTAATTGTTTCAGGATGTTTCAGAGTGGTTCCAACCTCATTGGACTTCATATGGAGAAAGTATAATTTAGGCCTTATTATCCTCCATTTATAGGGATAACTAAGGATATGATGTCTCGAGGCCCTTGGGTTGCAGACATGGCATACCTAGAGGTAGTTCATCATCTAAATCCCTTCATTCACCATAGATCACCATCTGATTGATGGCAACAACATCCATCACACCTAGCTTAGATCATAGAGGACAAGATGTCTTTTTTCATGAGGTAATAAGTTTGGTATTATGATAAGTGACATTCTAATAATTCAAGCATTTGGACATGTTGCAAAGAATCCTTTCTTGATTTTGAAAACATTTTCTTAGAAATTATGCTTTTTTCCCTATTTCACCTTGGTGAGTGTCATGGTTTCCTAGTAAGTTTCCACCCTTAGGAAAAGGGTTGTTACCAAGGGATCTCCTTGAAGGTTCATTGTACCATTCCCACTCATACTTGCCACCTTCTATAACTTCTTCCTTTCCGTCTCCCAACCTTTTAGGTTTTCGGTCTTACTGACCCAAGAAGGGCGTATACCTCATTTCATGGGAAGAAGGGGCCATTAGGCTTAGAGGTTCCCTAGAAAGAACATCATGCAATAAAGGCTCACCCTGGGATACCTAGAGAAATGAAACACTTCTCAAAAAATAAAATTAAGGGACCCATAAGATAAATAATTAATCAATTGCTTAATATTTCCAAGGTACAATGTTTGTGGGCTATGCATTTCCTTTTTAGTGCCCCTTATTGACTTCAACTTGG
>SNQJ01S0080683.1:35643-63100 GCA_010110895.2 Picea sitchensis | reverse complement strand
AAAACCTACAATATGGTCCATAATTCATTTGGAGTTGATTCTTGTGAGTCATCATATACTTGATGGAGAATTTCAGGAGAAATAAAATAGAGGATACATCCTATGGCCATATCTTGTCTATTGAGAAAATCATTTTTCTCATCAGCAGAATCAGGCTCTACTTCCATTTCCATAGTTATTTGGTACAAGCCTTTGAATCTGAGTAGAAGCAGAATTTTCGGCTTCCATTCCAAATATTTATGAGGCGTGAGAAGTATTTCTGGCGAATAATCCATCTTTTTGCTCTCTTCAATCTTTTGTAGCTGCAAAAACATTTGGTGTAGATTTTGCTTAGCAGTCTATTGGCTCTAATACCATGTAAATGTGTTGAGCCTGCACATAATATATATAGCTAGAAAATACCACACACATTTGCAAAGATAAATTGAGAAAGAAGGAGCAAGAGAAAAAGAATGGAATAATTCTCATTAATCGTATTCCACACTCAAAGAGTGAAGAATTTACAATAGATATAAGATACATGAGTAACTAATGAGACATAGTGGTGGTCTAGAGTTATCTGGAAACACACCAACAGTTATGGGAGTAAACTTCCACCTAGTCTAGTCTCTCAGGGAGTTACGAAAGTGAACTTCCACCTAGTTGAGTTAACTAGTCAATCAGTCTTCAGTTAACTGACTGAAACATAGTGTAGTGAGGAGTAGATCAAGGAATCAAGGGAAATGCGTCAATATGGTGATGAAACCAAGGAAAGTGTGCATTAGCATGGTGATGATCCCAATGTTGCATGGTGACAAAACCAATGCAGAATCTAGACTCAACTCAACTAGTAAAAATGAAGTGTCAACTAAAAGAGAATATTCTCCAGGTGGAATATTCTCTCCTAAAATATAGGAGACTAGATAATGAATAATTATGATTAATAAACAAGGAATAAACTTAGGAAAAATAAATCCTATGTGTGTGTATGAATGTTAGATAGACCTATGGATGCTTAGTGCTTTATTGATGAATGCTAGATATGATTCGGTGCTATGTGCTAGATGGTTAGAGTGCTTGATCTTTAGTGTTACTACGCCAAACTATACTTAGGATTTGATCTGTGATGTGAATAAGGATAATATATTAATGCATGTTGTTCTTGAGTATTTTGTGAAGTGTTCTAATCACAAATCTGTGTCCCAGCCTGGTTACAAACACCTGAGACTTATAATCCCCCCTACCTCTACCTTGGGTGAGACTTCGCCTGCTTCGCAGGTGTTTCCGAAAGGGTCGTTAGTTAGGGTTTTGTTGGTGTGTTTTTGAAGTGTTGAACCCTAGGTCTACCCCTGTGCCAACAAGTGAACGAGGATGTTACTAGCTAGGAGAACTGGAGAGAAGGATTTTCTTCGATGATAGAGGGAGCAGCTAGTCAAGAGGATTGGGGTGCAGTTGTGGTAGAGGAGACAGAGGGAGCAACGAGTCACGAGGATTGGAGTGCAACTGTCGTAGAGGAGATAGAGTCACTTCCATTATGGGAGATAGAGGTACTTCTAGAAGAGGCCAAGGTGTCAGGCATGTGGGAATATTTGTTGGCACCAGATTAGTTTTTTGTTTTAGTGAAATCATCACCGAAATGAGACTAGGGCCTCATGGTATTTATGGAATTGTGATGGGGTGTCACATCCAAAAAGAGGAATAAAATATTCTAATTAGGTTATTGAGTTTAGAAGGGGTGCCTAAACTCATTCATTGTACTTGTATATAAAGGAGAGAATTCATTGTGACATTTGATCATCGTGAAAGGATGGAGTTAGCATAAGTGAGTGAGAATTTGTGCTAGGAGGCATGGTGATTTCAACAAAGGGAAATTCTGGTATGGTGGAAAATCTGGCCTAGGAGAGGAAATAGATAGAGTCACCCAGACATGGGAGATAGAGGAATTTCTAGAAGAGGCCAAGGTCGCATGTGGAATATCGCTATAACCCGACAGTATTTTGTTTCAAAGAAATCATCAACCAAATGAGTACTAGAGCCCTCATGGTATTTATGGGATTTATGTGTCACATCCAAAAAGAGGAATAAAATATTCTAATTAGGTTATTGAGTTTAGAAGGGTGCCTAAACTCACTCATACATTGCAAATTTGTATATAAAGGTGTAATGCCCCATATTTTGACCCAGTAGTTAGAACATTGTTTGCTTAACCAATCTTGATAATTCAAATTTTATCATTTGTTTGGAGTCAGTTTGACTTTGTTAGACATTGAGATGCTAAAAATTCTAGCCCATTTTATTTTACATGATATATGCTCATGAAAAGATAGTTATTTGACGAAAGTTCAAAACGTCGGAAAGTTCGGTACATGTATCCCAATTCAAGTTATATTGTGAATGTATAATAGATGCACGACATCATGTAAATACCAAAAATTTTAATTGGGCTGCCAATGCAACATGGATTCTTATATAAATTTGTGGATGTATCCCATCAATATGTTATTATGAACTAACCTACAGGATGATTAGCTATGGGATAGCCAAATGACTATAGTATTGAGGTAACCGAGATGTCGTAGACATCAAGATATTGTGTGCTATAAGTTGTACTTACTATTTGATTTATGATTTGAAATATTACTAGGATCTATGGTAAGTGTGGTTTTGACAGATGCACTAATTTACCCAGAGTGGATGTTTGATCGGACTCAAGAACAGATGGCACAAGATGTATCCTCCATTTTAGGGTGTTGGACCCTAGTTCTATGAGGAGGGTGGAGGTATTTCCCACCAATTATCCAAACCTAGAGTCGGAGGGTTGTGTGAAGTCACGCTTCCCTAGACTTGTGATGGTGACTGCTAGTTGCCCGTTGGGGAAGCTTGGTCGAGGTGTAGGACACTTCCGCTTACGGATTCTATCTAGAGTTAGGGTCGATATAGTTGACGCTCCATCTTAATTCAACAGAGGAAAGGATAGGATGGAAGATGGAAGTGGTTAGGAAGGAAGGATCGATGTTAGATGAGAATACCGATTAGGGATTAAAGATGCCACTATTGTTTACTCACTTGTTCCCTACCATGTTTAAAACCCTTTAATTTAATGGTATTTTAAGTGTGACAATGAGTTATTGATGAATTAGTATATAATTTAGTTCTGCTAAGATTATTAAATCCATGCATTACTTGATCTGTTGTCCTACTTGTCTTTGTGATCATATAGGAATTATGCACCAGAAGCAATGATTGTTTCATCATTAGTAAATGCATGAGATATGTGTGGTCCAGTCACACACATACCCCACCCATGTACACTAGTATAAGTAATTAATGTATTAACAATAAAGTAAGTTATTAACTATTTAATTGAATGTTTATTGAATATGTAAACTATATTGCATACAAAATATCTAGGAGCATTAAATAATTCTTGACTTTGATAGATAGGGTGGTGTGGATGAACTAAAATGAGCATGGTGGAGTGTTATGTACATTCTGGAGAAAGTTATCAAATAACATTTATTATCTAGCATGAGAATAAAGACCTTTTATTTTATTTCTATTGTTGTTTAATACAAGTCATTTATATTTAGTTTTATTTTAATATTTTCCCAAAATATCTAGGATAAGGGAGGTGGATGGATAATGATGAGGTGGTTGAGGAGACTTGGGGAAGTGTGTATGGAAACTTCTGATAACAGGGGAGAAGAAGTAGAGAGGAGGGGAGGTTGGATGATGAGAGGTTGTGACATTTTGGAAGAGATGATCTTGTGATAGTTTCCCTTTGAGCATTTGTGCTTTGTTGTTCCTTAAGTCATGGTCACAGAGGGACAAGAAACCAAAATGTTTCTTAGAGATAGGAATCCGTCTAGGCTCCTAGTTGACAGGGAGGATTACGTTGTTTCACTCCGGGCAAGCGCGAAAAGAATACTTGGAAGCCTGTGGACCACAAGAGACAAACCGTGAGCTTCACAAGCTAAGGAGAGGAGGTATTTTTCGCTGATATATTTTGTTATTGATATTTTGAGTATAATTATGTTTTAAGTTCTTAAATCTTAAAGTTATCCTACCACTTATTTCATCATGTTATTAGGTTTATCATTGAGAAGATGTAGAAGAAATGCAAAATTAAAATCAATGGAATAATGCTAAAACAAAGGTATTAATGTGTAAGTGTTTAAATAAATTGTTAATTGCTTAGCATCCGTGGATGGGTGCTACATGTGGTAATGGTAAGGTTCCCAAACACTAAGGGCCTACATGGACCTCCTCAAGTAAAATTTAGGAAGAAATAATAATTCGTTTAAGTTTTTTAAGTCAATTCTAATCCAAGTATTTCATGAATGGAATAACCATGGATTCTTGATCCTTGTTGTGTAATACTTTACCAACTCTCTATATATGGAGATACCATTCATTATTAAATGTATATTATACCCTCGTTTTATCGTTATGCTATCTAATATTATTAGCAATAGAAATACCCCAACTTAGATAAACTAGAGGAGGTTTGTGTTAACCAAAAAGGTAGCAGATGAAAGGAGGAAAGATAACAATGAAACACATAAGATGACACCAAAGGGTAGAGAAGTTGAGACCTCAGAAATTGGAGGAGTCATAGAGAAAACATCCAAGGACATATCTTCACCCAAATGTGAATGTTGGCCATTGCAGGTCGTCTACTCGTTTTAGTGCTTGGATATGGATCACTTGCAGTTAGGTAAATCGATAGAAACATACACACTTCTATAATTATCACAAATAGTGAGGCTCATGGTCATAGAAATATTCTGTAGCTTAACAATAAATTCATCCATGTTTAGGCCGCAAAGTTTTAATGAACATATATTATGATACTGTGTAAGATCGCTCCATAATTGTAATTCCTATAACAAAAAATAAAATAAACAAGATTAACAATCATTTACCATCCAATCGTTCTTTCCCAATTTTAATTTGTGTGACTGAATGAACAAGTTGGTATATGTGTGTTTCATCACCACATCCCTCATTGTGGCTTCCAACCAAAGATACTGATTCCGACATGGCACTAGATACTTTTAGAGTGGTTCTTCATACTATGATTTCTACATCTTCCTTCAGTTTATTGCATTGGCCAATGCCTTCAATTGTCTTCCAATTTTTTTTTCCCTTGGACTTATCGTTCATGACTCCCCATTTTCCTCCACATTTTTATTGCATTAGCCACCGTCTTCAATAGTATTCCAATCTCTCTTGAGGCTTTCAACTCTACGGCATGGATTTCCTTTCCGGTTCCTTCTAAAAATGACCTGCTTTCCCAGATATATTAGAATGTCCTCCTCATCCTTTCCGTAATGAAAAGATTTATTCACCAAAAAAAAATTACTTGAACGCTGCGGGACTAAATCCCAAAGCATCATCACCGGATTTGAATTTGCTAAATGGTGGCTTGCCGGGAACCAAAAACTTTTTTTTATTGATAACGGACGTTTGGTTGATCTGTGGAAAATACATGATCCGCACCAACGAAAAGAAGCCGAGATCGTAGTTATGAATTCCACCGTCAGTAGCTTTATTGTGGGAAAAGGAAACACGACATGGGGAAATTGGCATTCATGGAGAAACGCTGGCCATTACTGTCCTCCATCGCATTTATGATAGGTATATCAACATCGTCTTGCGTAGTTGTTATATGTTGAATTTAGATGGTAGAAGATACATGAAGTTAAAGCAAAATCAGAGTGGAAGGATTCAAAAAAATTCGAAAATCTTTGCTGAACTGACGCTCTATGATATGATACTAACACCCAGACTGTACAAAAGTGTCGATTTATCTTATTATTGAGATAAACTCGGAGATGGATCGATCCCATTAGCATCCAGATCTGCAAGCTTGCTTGTCCGTTATATTGTATTTCACCAACCTTCTGTGTAGTAAGTTGGTAGGTCTATGTGTTTTATCTCTGGCTTCCCTTTGTGGTGACCATGGTTTCCGAATCTCTCAACATGGCCTCAATACTTGGGGAGTTGATTCAAAGTCCTGCTATTTTAGCCCTAGAAAACCCGAAAAGAGACTTCAAACATCCCCTCGAAAACGCTTGTGAACCATCTCAATTCACCTCCAACTCAAGAAATCTATCACGATCCACATGTGACTGTGTGTTGGGCCAGTGGTGTGGGTCGTATCCTTATGGAATTTCCTTACAACAAAATGCCTTGCCTCCAAGATATTTCTCACATAACTTGTACAGTTCTACGATACAAAATACACGCGACAAATAAAAATAATAATCTCTTGTTTCACTTAATTAAAAAGAAATTGCGCTCCATTTTAATTACCACTACCAAACTATATAGACCATGGAAACAGGCCTTCCTATAATTTTGCTGAATCATTGTGGATATTTCGGCCAGACGCACATACGCACATAGAAAAATAACACCATTTAATGCCTTTTGACACTTGCATGACAGTGGGAAGCATAAAAAATCAAGCATCATGCAAACACTTTCCTCAAGTTGTAGTATTCTGTAGAATTTTTTGCAGAATAACTTGAAAGTTGCAGTACTCTATCGAAATTTTCCGCGGCATAATTATAAGTTTTTCGGAAAACGCATGTCAGTGTGATACATAAAAATTAAGCACCACGCATACATAGAACTTTGAAGTGATAAGGATTTTATCCATATTTGAATTTTGAAGTGATAGAAATCTTATCCAAATTTTGAGTTAAAGGTGTTCTCATCCTAACTTGGCGTAATATCATTAATGCGCGATTTGACAAATGTATTGTAATGGGAGACGAACATCACGTACCGAGGGCCACTCACTGCATTTGGTCAGATTTGAGATTTGGAATAGACGCCGATTAGTCGGGTTCGGCGTAGGCATGACGGTATAGTTCTAATATGCTGACCCGGCATATATAAAATATATATATATATATATATATATATATATATATATATCACAGAGTGAAGGTAGTCATGAAAATAAAACCAGTAATGCAGACTGCATGGAAAACCAAGCTAGGGAGGTAAGGATAAAGTGGATGATAGTAGTTGACGGATGTGTCGTAGCGTGTGGAATCAATAAATATAATAGGGATGGTGTTGTTAGGTTTGTTGACTATTGGGACCTCCATTATATTTTAGAAGAATAAGTATGGAACCATCCGACATCTCGACCGCCATCAATGCCCCAAGTAACCACCTTGAGCAAATGTCCTCCGCCGTGACCGAAGTAATCGCCATCTTGTCGAGATAAACCTCTCACTCCAAGCTAACCTGACTATCTCTAAGAAACCCTCCGGCCGGTGACGGAAATCGCTGTATAATCGCCACCTGGATGAAGTAAACTCAAGAAACGAATTTTGACATGGACATTATAAACTTTTAATTCAAAATCATTGATATATTCTTATGATGAATAAGTAAATTTTGTTTTGTTAATGATGGAAACGTTGTGGCAAATCATTTGTGAAATTATGTTCGGAAACTGTTCAAAATTGTTATTACTTTATTATAACCGATTGTGTTTTAAATGGAGACTACTAAGATATCTTAGGTTAGTATTGAGTAATGATATTCCATATTATTGGCTACCTGAATTAGAATTACAGTTTTAGGTTATGAAAGTTATTTTATCTCTGCAAACATGTCAAGTAATGTTAGCTCTTTTAAGTAATAAATACTAACAAGTTTTATCCTCAATTTCCGCAATGAGAGGTCTAGATTTATGTTAGATTATAGTCAAGGTTAATGCTACTGTTTAATTTTAGATAATGCCCATATAGTTTCAATGGTTGTTAAAATTTCTAAATTTTATTTGTCAAGCATTATAGTGCATTTAGTTCAGATGTGACTGACTAGTGTATTTTCCTACTAGTACAAGTAGTTGATCTATTTCAATGTTAATATAGTCATTGAACTTTGAGATTATTTTTGTTTGATGGATTTCACTGCTAAAGTTTACATAGCCGTAACTTTTATATATTTCTATTTTATAGATTTGACTACTAAAGTCTAAAGTGTACATACTTTGCTTTCAACTTGTGACCTTTAAAAACATATGTTCTTAACCATTAAACCCAGTACTAAAGATATACTATATTATTCCTTGAGATGAAATTCTCAACACAACTTTAAGATGCCATTTCCAACCAAAACAAAGTTGAACATGCCATTTTCAAAAAAAACCAAAGAAAAGTTTACTTTCTTTTCACTATGATAAACTTGATAGACTAGAAGTGAATATCACATATTTGGTTGATTATTCTAGATTTTAATAGACATCAATTGAGACTATGAAGATGGGTTATTGGTTTTAAGTAAAATTTAATTGACTTTAAGTCACTATGATAAACTTGTTCAACCTTGTTAAATGAGTAGGGTAGCTTTGGTCTAAATGTTTGTATAGTTGACTATATATAACTCAACTTTATGAGTTATATATAATCAACTATAACAAGCATTTAGTCCAAAGGTACCCTACTCATTAACAAGGTTATTAGTGATAAATTGTTAACTTAACATGCTTTTTACTCTTTATCTTATTTCTTTATATTGTTAGTTCACCAGGTGACTAGCTACTGTTAACAACTCTTTAATGTGCTTGACTATTGTTGGTTTTGGTTTGTTACCATTGTCCATGGTCTAGTAGAGGTTGAGTAAATATGAGATTATGTTGCTACAGCTACGACAACCACTTCAAGCCCTTTATCTTCAACATAATCCAACCACCCATTGTGGAACAACCAATTCCATAATTTCCAAATTCCAACAATCAAACATATTAATATTGCTACTCAATGCCCCAAGTTCCCTACGACCTTTGTTGCTTTAAGTTGTAAAATTATGTTTGAACACCCAGCTGTATTTTTGAACTTGTATAAAGACTTGTTAACTAGTCTTTAGTCGAAAAAGATGTACATTTTGATTGCCACGTATGCATGCATATGTATGTTGAGTAAGCCTCACCCATGCAGGCTTACATGAATGAGAACAAAGAGCAAAGGAGACCTTCAAAGTCAATACCTCGAATTAACTATCAATTGCGTAACTTACTAAACTTAAGGAATCGTGTAACTGAAACTTAGGCGCTGGAATGAGAATAAAAGTAATAGCATTAGTACACTCTCATAAGAAGTCAAATACGAAGAATGATTTTATTAGAAATATTTATAAAAACTCATCAAAAATGGGAACAAGGGCTAAAAAGAAGATGACTAGAAGTATTACCTCATTAAAGAAGATGACTAGAAGTATTATCTCATTGTAAATGTAAATATAGCATGATGATAAACATAATAATTTTTCATAATAACAAAATTATTATTATTTTATTATTTTAAAGAAAGTATTAATACACAAAAATACATGGCCTAATATTAATGGGAGCTCTAAAAAATGGGATGAAAACAAACACAAAAATAATTAACATGGAAAAGAATTATTATATTAAATTTTTAAATTATTATGAAAAAGAAATTGATGAAAAGAAATATTAAATAATTAATAATAAAAAAAAAAAAAAAAAAAAAAAAATATTTAAATAATAGTAATAATAATATTTTAATAGGTTTACTAATTGGGATAAGGTGTTATCATCTAATTTAAATTTAAATGGATATAACATCCCCCGAAAAGGTATTTGATATCCCAAATTTTAATCTAGCTTTTCCCATTAGAAAGCTTGATATTAAAAGCTTACTAAATAGAAAACTTGTTTTAGGGTTTAAGTCCATTTTAATATCAAGATTTAATTGAGGTGAATAATTTTAAGTCATTTATCCTATTATATATCTTTATAAAATAAACAAATAAATGTTAATGAGTAATAATATAATGAAATCCCAAGTGATACCATAAGGGCCTATCTTGTGAACAAAGAACTTGAGTTCAAATGATAACAAAAATTTTGTGATGATATTTGGATGAATTGCTAATGGTTGATGTGATATTAACCCCCAACTTGTGCTTGGTTATGCATTAATTTGTTATGCCAATTTGATTTTTATTACTAAGGAATAATGGCAACAAGTGTAAGTGAAGAAAATAATTACTATCTACCACCAACTTACATGAAAATGACGATGTGGTTAGATTAAAATTGCAAGAAGAAATGCATCCTTTTTGTAATGTTTACAATGTTCAATTAAAGGGGAATTAACTTACTTAAAGGAAACCAATTTATAAGTCGAATAATAAATGATAAGAATGGTTTACCAAGACAACTAAACTCTTCATGGTAAGAGATGAAGGAACTTGATGAGCGGATAGAATGTGACCGAAGGGATAGAAGCCAACCAATTTTGGTAGCATATATGTATAAAGGATAAGTAAAGTTAGCATATAGTTATAAATTATGAAGAATGCCTTAAAGACAGAAAGGATAGAATGTAGAATGGACCCCGGTAGGAAACTTGATCTTGGTTAATGATGCTAACTAGGTAGACATGTAGGTAGACATGAAAATTTGTACATGGTAATGTTTGTAATAGTGAATTGTTGATAGAAAATGCCACTTTGTTTTGTTTTTTGTTTTTTTTTTACCTGTGATGAAAAAAGGATCCCATACCTAAATATGTGACTTGATCGAAATATAATTTTACTACTTGAGAGGAAGGGAGGGAGATTGAGGACAATGATCAAGCCATGAAGTGACAACATTGCATGAAAATCATTTAGCGACATATTAGTCAATGTTCCTAAGCAAGGGAAACTTTGTGATGTTGTATGTATTGTATCACTCAAGTTAGAGTTATAGTAAAGTCAATGATGATTGGCTCTAACTAGTTAGACATTACAGGGGAAATTATATGCTTACTTAACTAAATTATAATTGAATTTTAATATAAGGTTCACTTAAATAAAGAACTAAAATGAGATAAGATTCTAATTGGATATCAAACTAGTATATTACAATTTTAATATAAAACTTAGGGAAGAATAAATCTATATGAGAAGTGCGTCTTTCTTTAATTTAATTACAAGTGCTAATAAAATAAAGTTAGGATAAAGTAAGGTGCCCACTAAATAGGGGTAGTCTTAGTCAACATATTAAAAGCAAGACGCTTTTAACCAAGTGAAGGTCAAATGGAACTAGTATAGTAATACGATTTTTTTTATCGAGGAAAACAATTAGTATTTGTGCCATGGAAATTCTCTTATTTTTATGAATGACCATAACCCCACACATTGTATAAGAAAATAAAAGCATCCCATTATATTTTGGTTGAAGATTGATATATTTTAGATAAACTACATCCTTATTGAGATGTTCAACTTAATATTTTGATATAAAGAAAGGAATACAAAACTCTAAATTTATAATTCTTTATAAAATTTGTTTTATGGTATATATGCTATTTAATTGAAATTTTATCATTGTTGGAACAATAATTTCATAAAAGACTTTGTTAATAAATTATGACTCTTACAAAGAATAAGATGGGATAATCAAATTTATATTGAAGGGTCTCCCCTTATTGCTAACATAGTAGTAAGTGTGCGATGACCTTATGATAGTACAATAAAAGTAGTGACCAAGTAATGATTATCTCAAAGAGTTAAACCAAGGATGAAAGCACCATCATGAATATGTTGCATTTTGAACACAACTTCGATCTAAGTTTCTTTGAAGGTGGTGTACAATGCCCCATATTTTGACCTTAGGTAGTTAGAACATCGTTGTTTAACCAACTTGATATTTCAAAGTTTAGCATTTGTTTGGAGTCATTTAGACTTTGTTAGACATTGAGATATGTACCTCTAGGCCTATTTGTATGTTAAATGATATATTCTCATGAAAAAGATAGTTATTTGATCGTTAAACATGAAAATTAAAATGGGAAAGTTCGATACATGTATACCAATTCAAGCTATATTGTGAATGTATAATAGATGCAATGTGTTATGTAAATAGGAAAACATTTCCTAATTGGGCCAATGCAAATATGGACTTATATAAATTTGTGATGTATCCGCATCAATATGTCTTATTGGTGAACTAACCTACAATATGATGAGCTATGTGATAGCCAAACGACTATAGTATTGAGGTAACCTGGATGTCATAGACATCAAGAAGATAATATATGTTATAAGTTGTACTTACTATTTGATTTATGATTCAAATATTACTATGATTCATGGTGGGTGTGATTCTTGACAGGATAACGACTTACCCAGAGTGGATGTTTGATGACGCGGACTCCAAGAAACGAGTTGCACAAGATGGCTCGACATAGGCAAGTTGACCCTGGGCTCCCATGAGAGGAGGGTGGAGGTATTCCACCGCTTATCCAAACCTAGAGTCGCAGAGTACAGTGGTCACCCCCAGACGCAGGATGATCGACCGCTAGCTGCCCTGCTGGGGAAGCTTGGTCAAGCATGTAGGACACTCACACGTTCTATCCGGAGTTAGGTCAATATAGTTGATCACCCACTTAGTCCAAATGGTGCTGACAGGAATTAAGATGGAAGTAGGTTAGGAAGGAAGGATACTCTGGCTGTTAGATGAGAATAATCGATTGGGATTAAAGATGCCACCTATTGTTTACTCACTTGTTTCTACCATGTTTAAAACCCTCTATGATTTCCTAATGATATTTTAAATGTGACAATGAGTTATTGATGAATTAGTATAATTCATCAATAACTCATTAAATCCATGCATTACTTGATCTACTGTCCCACATGTCTTAGTGATCATATAGGAATTATGAACTAGAAGCAATGATTGTTTATCATTAGTAATACGTACTGAGATATGTGTCCACCAGCCACGCTATCATTACACCGCATGCACACTAGTATAAGTAATTAATGCATTAATTATTAAAGTAAGTTATTAACTATTTAATTGAATGTTTATTGAATATGTAAATTATATTGTGCATACAAATATCTAGAAGCTACTAAATACTTTGACCCTTTGATAGATAGGTGGGTGTTATGAATTAAATGAGCATTGTGGGGTGTTATGTACATTTTGAGAAAGTTATCAAACAACATTTTATTCTCATGCTAGATAATAATGACTTTTTATTTTATTCATTGTTGTTTAATACAAGTCATTTATATTTAGTTTTATTCTTAATATTTTCCCAAATATCTAGATAAGGGAGGATGGATACCGATGAGGTGGTTGAGGAGACTTGGGGAAGTGCATGGAAACCTGATAAATAGGGAGAAGAAGTAGAGAGGAGGGGAGGGTTGGATCATGATGAGAGGTTGTGGACATTTGGAAGAGGCTGATCTTGTGATAGTTTTATTTCAGCATTTGTGCTTTGTTGTTCCTTTGGGTCAGCCTGGCATGGAGGGCCAAGAAACCAAAGGTTTTCTTGGAGCTAGGAAGCCGGCTAGGATCCTAGTTGGAAGGGAGGATTATTTTTTTTTCACTCTGGGAAAGCGGGAAAGAGTGCTTGGAAGCGCCCATGACTATATTACAACTGATGAGATTCTACAAGCTAAGGAGGAGGTATTTTCGGTGATATTTGTTATTGATGTTTTGAGTATACTTAAGTTTTAAGTTCTAAATCTTAGAGTTAGCCTACTACTCTATTTCATCATGTTATTAGATTTATCATGGAGAAGATGTAGAAGAAATGTGTAAATAAAAATCAATGGAATAATGCTAAAACAAAGTTATTAATGTGTAAGTGTTTAAATAAATTGTTAATCGCTTAGCATCCCGTGGACGGGTGCTACAAAAGGAGAGAATTCATTGTGACATTTGATCATCGTGAAAGGATGGAGTTAGCATAAGTGAGTGAGAATTTGTGCTAGGAGGCATGGTGATTTCAACAAAGGGAAATTCTGGTATGGTGGAAAATCTGGCCTAGGAGAGGAAATTACAAACAGCGAATTGTATGGAGGTGTACGTACAAGTTTTTTGTACATGTACGCAAATTACAGTGGGAGGAATCACATATATACGAGGGTTGAAAAGAGAACAATAATGTATGTGTGTGGGTTGCAAGAAGGTGAATTGCACATATGCTAGTTGCAGTGGGAACAGTCACGTGTGTAAGTGGTTTGCGGTGAGGTGAATCACATACAGAGTTTTATGGGAAAGAGCAGGTTTGTTACATAGATTTGCATGTGAAAATTGACAATTCTTACATCAATACTATATACAACCTTACGCACTCTTTTGTTGTAGCAATTATAGGCCTTGCTTCTAGATGCATAGCCAATAAATATACCTTTGTCTTTTTCTGGAATCAAATTTTCCTAAATTATCTTCATTTCTCTTTATATAGCACTTGTGTTGGAGATACTTCACACACACCTAGGACTTGTTTTCCTAAGGTTTTTCCTATGTTTATTAGTCATTATTCAGTCAACTATATTTTAGGGGGAATATTCCTCTAGGAGAATATTCTCTTCAATTTACACTTCAGTTTGATCAGTTGAGTGGAGTCTAGATGCCACATTGGTATTATCATCATGCAGCATTATGATCATCACTAGGTAATGTGCATTGTCCTTGGGATCATCACCAGACTAGCACATTACTCATGATTCCCTAATCTCCTCCTCACTTCACTTTGTTTCAGTCAGTTAACTGAAGACTGATAGACTAGTTAACTCAGCTAGGTGGCAATTCACTCCCATAATTGCCCCAAAAACTAGACTAGGTGGCAGTTTACTCTCGTAAATATTGGTGTGTGTCCATATCACTCTAGACCACCACTATGGCAGATTGGCTTCTCCTCCAGTGCTCATTGGTTGAGTTATACAAAGTATATCATGTGTAAATTATCATCCATTCATTTGGTTAATGAGAATTTTTCCATTATTTCTCTCTTGCTTCTCTTTTCTTCAATTTTCTCTACAAATGTGTATGTTGATTCCCATATAGATCTATTCAGTGAAGGTTTAACATATTGACATGGTATCATAACCGACGAACTGCTTGGGAAAAGACACACCAAATTATTTTTGTAGGTGCCAAAGATTGAAGATAGCGGAAAAATGGAATTTTCAAAAGAATTCATTCTTACACCTTACAATTTCTTTGCATGGAAGGAGAATATGATAATGCATCTTCGAAGCAGAGGATTATACAGCTTAACCATGAACACAAATATAGAACCAACATCATCCATACAAAAATCCAATTATCTAAATCGAATTGATGAAGCATGTTGAGGAAAATATATGAAATGATCTTACTCAAGCATTTTCAAATTTTTCTTGGCTAAAGAAAAATATATGGGAATGTCACCCTAGGTTTATAGCCATCAAAAAATAAAATCCTAACTCACAAGTATCAATTACAAGTGCTTAGGCTAGTCTTTTTCACAAATAAAATCTTGCTGGAAAATTCATTTTAATATGATTTTCTGAATATAATATTTGTTGAAAACAAGTGTAAAACACAGAAGTAAGACACCAAGATGATAATCAAGACAGATGAGACATAAATCAATCCTTTATTTCATTCCAATTCACCAAAGAGTCATTTTATTTACAAAATCTCATACAGAAATTTTAGACCAAAGTCAAACTTAGACATCCCCGATGGAACATACAAAAGGACCTCTGACAGAAAATCAAAACTGAACTCTAAAAGCTAGATCAGATTGCCACAAATTGTTTCCCACTTGACTTTGCACAATAGCCTTTGTCAGTCATGAAAAATAATTCACAAACAGACAAGTCTACACAAACTATCAAAGATAGATCAACACCTCGGAAAAACAAGTGTTTGAATGATGTAATTCATCCTTGAATGTTGTTGTATACAATAATACCTTGCTATCATAAAAGAGAATTAGGATTGTGATAAATTAAGGAATGAATGAAAACTGAATTATCTCAACATAAACTCAAAGAGAAAACCTTAGTATTCTTCTCCTTCTATCCTCCCTTTTTTCCTCCCTTTCCTTTTGCCTTTAAGCAAATAAGAATTGGTTGAGGTAGTTGAACCACCTCATTACTTAAGTTAACTAAGACTCAACCAACTTTTTAGTTGGGGGGGAAGTAATAATCATAATAAGGGTTATAAATAAATAATAACTAGTAGGTGGCACCCCTTGTGACTCACTTTTTCTCATAACAATCGTAACATAACTATTTATTTAAGAAAAACACCCCTCCTTGTGACTCCCACCATCATATCAACATTTGACAATTTAGCTCTTTGATATTTGAAATTATTTTCAAAAAATATATTACTCATATATCCAAAAATAAAACATGTTGTCCAAAAACTTCTGAAGTCAACTATCATCAACAATAGATAAAATAAAAACTTAAAAGCCATATTTCCCACTCTAAGATGCAATCTTTCCTTGATTTTTGTTGTCACCCTTCGATTTTCTTGAATTTTCCTTTGGTTGCGTTGAACCTTTAGGCCTAATCTCGTTGATCACGTGAGAATAGTCATCCCTCAAATGCATCCGAGAAGACATGGATTTGTCAGAGCCATTGGAGGGCGAGGAAGGGGCAACAGTGGCTTTTCCTTTATCAAGGGAATGGTGGGCCTCGATTTTCAACCTTTTTCTAGCATGAGAGGATTGAACTGGTGAGTGAACAAGTGCAACTTGGACAATTGGGTTAATAGGTGGGGGAGCAGGTAAAGACAAATTAGGCCAGCCACTATGTTGGGAGACTGTCAGGTATACAATCTCTTGCCATCCGTCGTTTTCGGGAATCTCGGGTTGCAATGAGACATGAGGGGGCACGGGAATACCACAGGCTTGTGAAGCTTGGAAAGGAGGCCTTTCAGACCTAGGTTGGACCACTCCTTGCCCAATCCAATTGAAAAATCCGGCATGAAACAACTGGCCTAACTTTTGCGAGTCAGCATCAAAATGTATGGAGAACCTTAGCCTTCTTGGGCCTCTGTTCCAATCACCTCTCCCTCAGTTTCCTCTGCCATGGCTACCTCGGTTGAAAAACTCATTCCTACATGTATGATTGATTAGAAAATAGTCTTTTTAACAACCATACATGACAACTCTTTAAAAATATGAAATAGAGTTTGGATCAGCATCATATTAGACTCATGCAATCCAATCCATACGAATTGTTTAACCGTTATCGATGAGCAGGGGGTGAACAAAAGGTTCTGGGATATGTTATGGGTTTGTACTAAGCGAAAAATGATAAAATGAGGGGGAAATGAAACATGGTTATTTCTCAAAGACAACAACAATAAACTGTAATTCAAACCAAAGAAAATATCACTGTGATCCAACCAAGAAAGTGCGACTTCAAAAATGCTTCATTACAAGATTCTTCTTAACTGTAATTATTTTTTATAACAGGGAGTGAAAATGAATGTGGGAAGGAGATGGGGTTGTAATTAGCGAAAAATGAAATAATGGTGGGGAAAGAGAGCGGGTATTGTTCATCAAATTAATTAAGTAATCCATAAAATCATTCTGTAAAAAAAAAATAACACCAACCAAATGACCACTGTGACCCAAAAAACAACTATTGTGTAAAGTTCAAACAATTATGTGCATCAACTTGCTCACTATTCGTAATCAAATATTTAACACGGTGTTATCAAACAAGACAATATGCATTCCACAACAACTTGTAGAGGAGCTTTACTTTTCTCATTTATCCATTTAACATTTTAAGCAATTTCCAAATGAATACACAGTTAATTACTTCCACTCTGTTCAACGCCAACTCATCAACCACTTCCAATTATTCCAATCATCAAATACAGACATAAAAATTGTGCTTGATTCTATCTTTTGATTCATTTAATCATTAAATTGCAATGAGTTTATATTGTCACAGTACCCGTGCTTATCATTGTTGAAATGCATGATATTCATTAAACATACATAGTGGACAGTCAACACAATGATCCATATTTAACTTGCAAAGATCTTGACTTGTTGTTTAAACACGCAGATAAGAAATCACCACTTCAACTCACGCTATATTGTGAAATACACAACCATTCGACAAAACTCAAGTGTATCTTTGTGAATGTACAGGTCCAATTTTCTTTGACTCTAAACATTCAAAATGATGCGCTATCCAACACAACGAGGAAGCAACAACATACCCGATCTCATAACACAAATGATCAAATTGCAACAAATCCATGTTTAAAAACTTTGTGACTATCTCTGGGGGCGCAACCAAAAATATCCATAGCATACACAGTGGATGGTCATACCATAGACACCACTATTTCAATACTCCCATGGAAATCAAACACTCAATCATAATAATCAACAACCCAACCTAACATGTTATAGGAATGCCACACATACCCATGCATCGCGCATGAAGCAACGCTGCGAATTAATCAATTAAAAATAGTGTTGGGTTATCAATTCAATAAACACAAGGACAACGACTCTGTATTTGATTTAATAATTCATCCAATTAACCATGTTGAGCTTATCCGTCCAATTATAATAATAATTGCAGTGACTAGATACCAAAACCAACAACATTGTCCCATACTCAACGAGTGAGCTAGTAATCCACTCTGTCGATAATACACCACCAATCCATAACTACCAACAGTACACCCGACAAGCCATAATGGCTCCTCTATCAAAACTCGGACTTGAGGAATCAAGGGTTTTCTCTGTGGACCAACACAGCAAGGCTAGAGTCGACTCTTCTTGATGGTGAAAACCTCTGAGACCAACGGTGCACACACAGGAAATACCACAATTGACTCTGTGGATAGGGTGACAAATCCCATGACAGAAGAAGCTATGAACAGAAGAAAAAGGCTCCATTTGGGCCTTGTAACGATACTTATCATACGTAGGGTATAACCCTCATGGCTCTCCCATCCAACCACTAACAATGTTGCGATGAATCAGAGACAGGAATAAGCAACATAACCCACTGCACGACCAATAGTATCAAGAACAACCCAATGCCCATAGTGAATAATGTGCAGTGACGCAAGGTGTTTCAAACCCATTAAACCCCAAGACTGGGTATGGGATACGAATGCATGAAGACATCCATCCATTCTAGACCAATGAATCCCTCCAACTAAAACTAGTAAGGATGACAGAGGGCCTCTATGGCTGCTAACACTCAGGGTGACCAATAACACTGTGACTCCAAACATTATTGCAGTGAATACCACCAACGATTCAAGCCAAAAATCACAATTTAACACAGTTTCCATACTTAAGGAAAGCACAATCCCATACATCTGAGCCAATATCTATTTCATAACCAGAGAAGACTCATGGATGGCAAAAAAAAAGACATACATGTAATCAAAAGAAACTTAAAACGTGAGTTGGTCGAGCGGTTCTCCCTCTGCTTGAAAGTCAGAGCATAACAACAGCAAACACAGTTGAACAATAGCTCGACTAGGGCGGCGGCCAGTGGAACGAGTAACGGTGACGTGTAGTAAATGCATTTCGCCTCCGTCCCCAGTCCATTAATTCCTTAGTACACGCCAGCAAGCTTATCATTAACTCAATTAATTAAACCATGTCGAAACCATCACCCACTAAAACCAATAGCATGACCCATATAAAACTTATTCCATAACATAAATCACCACTTCATATAACTCAATCAAATCGCATAACTATTATCTTATTTCTAGGGATAACAACGACCATTTAAAATGCATGTAGAGTAGTATATAGTATAGTTTAATTCCTTCCATTTGCATTTGTTTATATTGTTTTTTCCTTTTTCCAACTGCTCTTTAGTATCATTACTAACATGTATTTTGTGCAGGTGTCAAAGTAACGAGTCCAGAATCAGATAGAAATAGTAGAATGGATAACATAGGCAATCGTAACATGCGATTAGAGATCAAAACAAAACATGACATGCCTTACCCAAAATTCACTTGTTGGACATAGAACCAACACATAATAAGCGCAATCAATCGCCAATAAGATCTCATCAACCATGTAAGAAGTGTCGAACAGTGGCACAAACATCAAATGACAGCCAAATATTATCTCCAATCTACAAGGGGGTCACACCTACTATTATTATTTAGCTTTTATAATAATAGGCTTTTAGCAACACTTTGCGATCAAAACTTCATTGTGATTTTAATCGTCAACAAACTGGTAACTCCACAAGGAAATTTGTTTTCAGCAGATTTAGAACTCAGAATTCATGGTTTCATATACCACGAACTGCATATCAAGGAGATATAATCAGGAAGATTATGCAACAGGGGGAAGTGAGCGGATTTAATAGAAAAATGACCGGGAATTTGGGAATAACTCATGAAAAGTGTTAAGTATGAGGGGTTTTACCACTGTATGCATAATCATTCAAATGGAATCTGCTCTTAACTTCTAGGAAAAAAAATAGACTTGCTCTTAAAAAATCTCAATGGATGAAGAAATGGCAAGAAGAAGCGGGAGACAACCAATTCTTTATAAAACAGCAGTGGAAATATGTAACAATTTCAAGGGTGCCTTCAGATGAAACATCGTAACAGCTTTGTAAGCTTGATTTTTATTGACTAGCAATGCTTTGCGGGAGTGCCATTGTGGCAGAATTGATCCAACATCCTATTTTGACCAAATTAACTAAAAGATGATAGGAAAAAAAATCATGACAGATGTAAAAAAAAATGCAGAAATTAAAACAGCAGCAATAAAAGACAGAAATGAAAAAGCAGCAAGGAAATTTTTAACACGGCAAGAAGAATTCAAACTATTGTAAAGCGGAAAAGAGAAGCACAAAAATGAAAGCAGAGCTAGGCTACTAGTATACAGAAAATCCAAACAGCATTAGAACTTTCACGTTGGTCCCTCGTAATGTTTCAAACGAGAACCGTTAGTGTTGTAGGAAAACGATTGCTCTTGTATATATTTTAGAATGTAAGAGTTAGTATCCAGGACAAAATCAATTTTGAAACGATCCAGAAATAACACTTGGAACTCCGAGGTAATTATCATCCCTTTGACACACACAATAAGATCATCAAGATAAAGATGGATACCGACCAATTCATCGAAAGTTGTGTGTATAGGTATTTTAAAAGCGATATTTGCATCAGGTAGGCCATAAAAAAAACATGTATAAGTTATGGCACCCCAATCTGAGATAAGGGTGGTTTTGTAAGCATCTGCCCCTTTTTCTTTGATTTTCCTGCAACCTGAAAAAATGTCAAGTAAGGGCCTCAATTGTGACTCTACAACCTACTACAGAATTATTTCCATGTTGAGAGGAGGAAAAGGATTTCTCATAATAGCCTAATTGAAAGTGCAGAAATTAATGTAGGTTCTAATATGATCAATGGTCTTCAAAACAGGTCCCCAATTGGAAACCGATTCAGGGTGGACTGAAAAGATAATCCCAGCCCTTAAGAAATTTCCCAACTCCCTTTGAAAAGTTGCTTTGAATGCAGAGTTAATAGGTCTTTGTTTTTGCCTAGCTGGTTTCATGCCTTCCTTGATGGGGATAGCATGTCATGTAAGACCAGGATCAAAACCACAAAGATCCTTATAAGACCAAGAAAAAACCTTTTGAAATTGACCAAGTAGCTTGGCAAACCTCGTTTCTTCTTTATCAGAACATTGGTTATTTTTTTTAACATTCTTCAAGGATTCGAGTGCCCCAATATTACAGGAGATGGTTTCACCCACCTTCCTTCGTAACTCCTCGTCTTTCTTTTTTTCTTTATTACCTACAACACTCGATGAAAACGAACCCATAAGAGGAGTCAATCCCTCAGGAATCTTATTGTTTTCTATGGATATAATTTCCTCGGGCTTAAGTGGTTCATCTTGAATGAAAGCACAAATTATCTCATCTTTAGGGAGGGCCTGCCAAGATTCTACATTGTCAGGGATATATGGACAATATAGGGATTGAAAAGAAAAATCATGTCTGTGAGGCAAAAGTTGTTAATTAGGGGAAGCTGCAAAGACAATTAATTTATCAACCATTGAATTCAACTCCCTCTTAACATGAGTGATGTTGAAAGATAAAAGGTTCGAGATAAGCGCCCAAACAGTTTGGGTATATTGTTCCATCATCTTGTCGCTAGGAGATCATATCTTACGTGTCAGGTTCACAACAAGCTCGAAATCTCCAAAAGCTGAAAGGTGACCACAACCAAGATTAAGGGCGTTTCCAATGCCTAATAATAAAGCTTTGAATTCAATGATATTGCTTGTACAAGCAAACTCTAACCTGTAAGACAAATTATGAATTTTCCCTACAGGGGAAACCAAGATAATGATAGCCCCATTACCTTCATTAGAGCATGAACCGTCAAAGTGCATGTGCCACATATCATCATCTAAATCAATTTGTTCCAAAGGAGTATTATCCTCCTCATAAAAGATGGAATACACTCTTAGGTCCTCTTCGATATAGTTTACACTAGATTGGGGAACACTCTCTATGTAGGGAGAAATTCTTCCCTCTCTAAGGACTATAATGTTCTTACCATTCTGAGGCACGAATAAATGTGTCCCATCGAGTGAGAGGTACCCACATGTTAAGGCTTTCCAATCTCTTCCTAAGATAATCGAGTAATTGCTTACATGCATATCAATTACCTGAATGTTGAGGGTTGTCCTTATTTCAGGATGAGCACATAAAACCAAGGTCGCGTCCTTAATCTCGCCTATGGTTGTTTGTTGTAGACTATTATAGGATATCGTGCTTCTGACGTTTTCATTTGTACAAGACAAGCCTATCTCTTCCATAATAATCTTCGACATCACACTTGGGCCCAAACCGCCATCAATGAGGCAACAATGGGCAATCTTATCCATAATCTTTACAGAAATATAAAAAGTGAGATTTTTTACAGGATATCTAAAGTTATGTACACCTAATTTATTTACAAAGGAATCCTCATCCTTTACCTCTTCAGAAATATTGGCTACAACAGAAGATTTTCCTTCCATGAATTGTTTCAGATGCATCTGTTATTCAGGGATGACAACCATGTCTAGAAGGGTTGCATATGCTTTGATGTTGGCCAACTGATTCAAGATATTGTATCTGGAAGAGGGGAGAGGGGGAGTAATTCCTTGACTCTCAGGCACTTTAGGGACCTGGACAGTAGCAACGGTTGAGGATGATCTCAAGCTAGAAGAACTATGGGGAGGTTCAAATTTTCCCTTGGGAGCATAGGCTTTGTTCCTAGTGTTGATGACCATGACGTCTTCTGGATCTGCAAAATCTAGGACACTGATGGTAGCTTTTGGTCTCTTATCAAAGATATTATCTCTGGCACTCTTATTTACCTCACATGTGGTTTCCTCGTGGTGTTCCTCACAGAAGTTACACCACTTTTGAGGCAAGATAGCTTTAGGCTGGAAATTATTTTCAACCAGATTTATAAAGGGGGGTGCAGAAGAGGATGAAGCTCTAGGGGTGAGAGGGGAGACAGTTCCTTTCCGTTCATATGCTATCATATGATTGTCCATGTCTTGTACTAGATGTAAAAGGGCGTACATGTGTGTCTGTCTAACCGACTCTCACCGGGGAAGGCCAGTTCTTTCAACCTGTTCTTCATACTCTGAGCAAGCATGCAGAGCGGAACCGAGATTATCAATGGCTTTTTCCTCAATCCTATGACAGTAGGGGGAACGCAATGCATTGTAGTAATGCATGAAATCAGCTTGGTTCTGAGGTCGAATAAGTTCAGGGATTTGATTGTATAACTTAGTGAAATGAAAGTTGAAAGACTTGATGGTCTCACCATCCTTATAGGTAACATTATTATACTCCCATAAATTCTCAGTTGGGATTTTAGATTTCCCATAAGTGGATCTGAACCAATATATTAAATCATCCCAAGTATATAGAATCTTAGGAGGAAGGTCAAAGAAGTCGGCCGCAGCCTTTCCTTCCAAGGAATTTACGAATAAGCGCATGCAAGTATCATTGTCATTAGATCCTATGTTATGACAAGCATTAGAAAATGCCAC
Source organism: Picea sitchensis (assembly GCA_010110895.2). NCBI lineage: Eukaryota > Viridiplantae > Streptophyta > Pinopsida > Pinales > Pinaceae > Picea > Picea sitchensis. The sequence continues at coordinate 39,254 of SNQJ01S0080683.1, read as the reverse complement.
CAGGTGTTCATTTACAGTGACAGTGTTATTTCCTAAAAAACTAGGAAGATGCTCTTTAAATTTAGGAAGTGGACGAGTAGTAGGTGCTAGGTTAAGAGGAGAGGACACGTGCCGCGGCGTGGTTGTGGCGTCTTCTTCAAACTAAAAAATCCCATACTTTTCAATGACTTTGGTGGGATTTGTGGTAGATTTGACAAGGATATGGTGGCTATATAAGCTACCAATCACTAAAGGAGATGAATACTGAGAGGACGAAGCACTTCCAGTGCTACCAAAGCCACCACTAGATGCCATCTTCTGGATGATAGATGAGGGAAAGAAAGACGAACTGAATGAATCAGACAAAGTTCTCCTTAGAGCACTTTGTTGGGCAGATAACACAACGTTCCTTCTTCCTATTTCAGCAATAGGATTGATTTTTAGTGATAAGCCTCTTCTTCTTCTAGAAGCAAAAGAGTCTAAGGACATGAAAGAAAGGCCAAGACTGAAGAAACAAGAAAGCTATTGTTGATTTCTAGGTTGTCTACATCTAGCTTCCCAACGTTCTTGTGCACTAATATCTCATTCAATTGTTGGCCAAGAGTGGTTAAGCTCAGCACAGGTATTGGCAGTGTCCAAAATGGTGTTAAACAGGTTCAAAGCAATGTTGGTTTGGTCTTGGAGACCAGGCTCGATATTGGGCTGCCTTGCAACAGGCATAGTCATTAAGAAATAAAACAGTCAAGGAATCAATATCAGAAAATTATATGTATCGATGAAAATCGAGTGTAAAAATTAACCAGAGAGATATCAAAGATCTCCCCAGTATGGTCACCAAATAAATGTTAAGGAAAATATATGAAATGATCTTACTCAAGCATTTTCAGATTCTTCTTGGCTAAAAAAAAATAGACGGGAACGTCTCCCTAGGTTTATAGCCATCAAAAATAAAATCCTAACTCACAAGTATCAATTACAAGTGCTTAGGCTAGTCTTTTTCATAGATAAAAGCTTGCTGGAAAATTCATTTTAATATGATTTTCTAAATATAATATTTGTTGAAAACAAGTGTAAAAGACAGAAGTAAGACACCAAGATGATAATCAAGACAGATGAGACATAAAGAAATCCTTTATTTCATTCCAATTCACCAAAGAGTCATTTTCTTTACAAAATATCATACATAAATTTTGGACCAAAGTCAAACTTAGACATCCTCGATGGAATATACAAAGGACCTCTAACAGAAAATCAAAATTGAACTCTAAAAGTTGGATCAGCTTGCCACAGATTGTTGCCCACTCGACTCTGCACAATATCCTTTGTCAATCATGAAAACTAATTCACAAACAGACAACTCTACACAGACTGTCAAAGATAGATCGACACCTTTGAAAAACAAGTGTTTGAATGATGTAATTCAAGCCTGAATGTTGTTGTCTACAATAAGACCCTGTTATCATAAAAGAGAATTAGGCTTATGATAAATTAAGGAATGAATGAAAACTGAATTATCTCAACATAAACTCAAAGAGCAAACCTTAGTATGCTTCTCCTTCTATCCTCCCTTTGTTCCTCCCTATCCTTTTTCCTTTAAGAAAATCAAAATTGGTTGAGGTAGTTGAACCACATCATTAGTTATGTTAACTAAGACTCAACCAACGTTTTAGTTAGGGGGGGAAGTAATAATCATAGTAAGGGTTATAAATAAATAATAACTAGTAGGTGGGACCCCTTGTGACTCCATTTAGCTCATAAAAATCATAACATAACTAGTTAGTTAAGAAAAACACCCCTCATGACTCCCATCATCATATCAACATTTGACAATTTAGCTCTTTCATATTTGAAATTATTTTCAAAAAATATATTACTCATATATCCAAAAATAAAACATGTCCAAAAACTTCTGAATTCAATTGTCATCATAAAATAAAAACTCAAAATCCATATTTCCCACTCTGAGATGCAATTTTTCCTTGATTGTTGATGTCACCCTTCAATTTTCTTGAATTTTCCTTTGGTTGCGCTGATCCTTTAGGCCTAATCTCGTTGATCACGTGAGAACAGTCATCCCTCAAATGCATCCAGGAAGACACGGATTTGTCAAAGCCATTGGAGGGCGAGAAAGGGGAATCAGTGGCTTTTCCTTTGTCAAGGGCATGGCGAGCCTCGGTTTTCAACCTTTTTCTAGCATGAGAGGACTGAACTGGTGAGTGAACAAGTGCATCTTGGACAATCGGGTTAATAGGTGGGGGAGCAGGTAAGGACAAATTGGGCTAGCCACGATGTTGGGAGACTGTCGAGTGGAAAATATATTTCCATCCGTCGTTTTCGGGAATCTCAGGTTGCAATGAGACATGAGGGGGCACGATAATACCAGGGGCTTGTGGATCTAGGAAAGGAGGCCTTTCAGGCCTAGGTTGGACCACTCCTTTCCCAATCCAATTGAAAAATTTGGCCTGAAACAACTGGCCTAACTCTTGCGAGTCAGCATCAAAATGTATGGAGAACCTTGGCCTTCTTGGGCCTATGTTCCAATTACCTCTCCCTTGGTTGCCTCTGCCATGGCTAACTCAACTAAAAAATATCATTCTTGCATGAATGATTGATTAGAAAATAGTATTTTTAACAACCATACATAACAACTCTTTAAAAATATGAAATATATTTTGGCTCAGCATCATAGCAATCCAATCCATACGAATTGTTTAACCATTATTGATGAGCAGGGGGTGAACAAAAGGTTATGGGATATGTGAGGGGGTTGTACTGAGCGAAAAATGATAAAATGAGGGGGAAACGAAACATGGTTACTACTCAAAGACAACAATAATCAACTGTAATTCAAACCAAATAAATATCACTGTGATCCAACCAAGAAAGTGTGACTTCAAAAAAATTTCATTATAGAATTATTCTTCACAGTAATTAATTTTTAGAACAGGGAGTGAAAATGAATGTGGGAAGGCGATGGGGTTGTAATTAGCGAAAAGAGAAATAATGGTGGGGAAAGAGAGTGGGTATTGTTCATCAAATTAATTAAGTAATCCATAAAACCATTCTGTAAAAAAAAAATAGCACCAACCAAATGACCACTGTGACCCAAAAAACAATTACTGTGTAAAGTTTAAACAATTCTATGCATCAACTTGCTCATTGTTCGTAATCAAATATTTAACACAGTGTTATCAAACAAGACTATGCATTCCAAAACAACTTGTAGAGGAGCTCTACTTTTCTCATTTATCCATTTAACATTTTAAGCAATTTCCAAATGAATACACAGTCAATTACTTCCACTCCGTTCAGCACCAACTCATCAACCACTGCCAATTATTCCACTCATCAAATACAGACATAAAAATTGTGCTTGACTATGTCTTTTAATTCATTTAATCATTAAATTGCAATGAGGTTATACTGTCACAGTACCCGTGCTTATCACTATTGAAATGCATGATATTCATTAAACATACATAGTGGACAGACAACACAATGATCCATATTTAACTTGCAAAGATTTTGACTTGTCGTTTAAACACACAGATAACAAATCACCACTTCAACTCACACTATACTGTGAAATACACAACCATTTGACAAAACGCAAGTGTATCTTTGTGACTGTA
>SNQJ01S0080683.1:8829-33788 GCA_010110895.2 Picea sitchensis | reverse complement strand
TTGTTTTCTCTAGTTCCTTTCTTAAGGAAACGATTCCAGCCTCTAATTTCTCGCAATTTTCTTCATTTTCTTTCAATCGGCTTCTCACCACTTCTTCTATCATTTTTTCCTCTCCTAGTTGAGTCTTCGGGACAATAATTGTTTTTGTTGTTTCATCAAGATCGTGATCCTTGTTTTCATATTTCTGCAATTGTTCTTTCCCCTGAGTCTATCTATTCCTTCTAAGGAACTAACAAGTTCTACTTCAAGATTCACTTCCCCACCAATGTCTTATTCTTCTTAATCTGATTTTTATTTCTGATTGTCTTCATTTTTTATATTAGTGGACTTTGTATCCATGGCCATGAAGAGGATTTCTTCTTTGTAAATATCAAAAACATATCCATCACTTTTTTTCAGACGACCTACTCTCCTTTATAGAATAAAAAATATTCTTCTCAGTATATTTTCCTCTTTTGTGTTTATACGGTTTATTGTTATATTCTTCTTCATTATTATTGTCTTCATCATCATTATCTTCCCTCTTGGCATATGGACATTTAGAAACAAAATGTCCTACTCTACCACAATTAAAACATTTGAAGGGTAACTTACCTTTGTATTTTCCAAATCCTCTTTTTAGATTTCTTCTGTATATGATTCATGGCTGGAACAATCACATGCTTTGTGTCATTTTGTCTTCTTTGATGCTTTGAAAGCTTCTTCCTTTTGTGTTGGATTTTGTTTTTTTTTCCTCATCTCATATGCAATGAGAATCCCATGCAATTCATCCATTGTTAATGAATCAAGATCCTTCATTTCTTCAATGGAAGCAACTTTGGCATCAAATCTTAAGGGGAGTGACCTTAACACCTTTTGTACAATCATCGATTCTTCAACATTTTCACCAAGTCCTATGATGGTGTTGACGATTTCATCAACAAGAAGAAGATAGGTTACAAAATTCTCTTCATCTTTCATTTTCAGGCTCTCAAATTGTCTTCTATGACTTTGGAGCATTGTCTTCTTAATTGTGCCATCACCTTCATAGATATTTTGAAGTTTGTCCCAAATTTATTTTTTCGATCTGCAATGCATCAACTTAACAAACTCAGATTTTGATAGACCACACAAGATGGAATTCATGGCTTTTGCATTATTTTCACTAGTCTTTTTCCCAACCACACTTATTGGTGGAGTTATTGGGGCTATATAACCAGTCACGACTAATTCCCAAATATCAAACCCAGGGGCCATTAGATATGTTCACATCCTTATGCTCCAAAAGGCATAGTTTTTTTCATCAAACAATGAAGCCTCGTTTGTGGAGAAACCTTCTTAAGTGGCCATGTGTTCTCCTAAAATCTACCTTCGAGTGGTTAGATTGTTTTCAAAGGAAGTCGCTCTGATACCAATTGTTGAAATCATGCTTATAATGAGAGGGGAGGTGAATCAGTATAATATATAATGAGAGGGGAGGTGAATCAGTATAATATACATTTTATTTTAAATGAGCATTCATCAATCATTCATTAACTTTAAAACAATAAATGCATGTAAACTCAAATCATAGTACACAGAGTTTAATTTGGAAACCCTTGTGGGGTAAACCACAAAAACTTATCTTTATAAATGTTTGTAGGCACCAACCTAATAGACACGCCAATATCTTCATCTAAGCACCAACTCGGCAAGATATTGTGAAGGCACCAACCTACTAGAGACATCAATCTCTTCAGTTGAGCACCAACTCAACAAGACCTGTAGAGGTACCAATATAAGATCTTCATACACATATTAATTTTGACTTCACCTGCATGCTTCATACTTCATTCATTTCACAACATCATCATACCCTTAACTTCCATTCTCCAATTCCTCTCCTTGCTTCATACCCCAAACATAGCTTCAAACCCTAGTCAAATTTAGCCTTCATTCCCTAGCGAACCTTATAGCATCATTTCCATAATATAACTCCAAACTCCAGCATCACAATATCAAAACAATGCACTTTGCAGCATCATAGACCTTATTCCTTCATAGTGCACCTTTAAAACTCCAAGAAAACTCCTCTTACGCACCTTTAGACCCCAAGAATAATCCACGGTAGTGCACCTTTAAAATTCCAAGAAAGCTCCTCTTACACACCTTTAGACCCCAAGAATAATCCGCGGCTCCTCTTGTGCACCTCAGATATCTTCTACGCACGTGTACTTGCTCTTATTGCTTGGATTCTCTTCAAATGCACACATATATCATGTATTTATAATGTTTTTGCGTTCACTTATGGGGCCAACTTCTAAAATTGGTTGGATCGACCTGTACTTTTTGGTTGGGCCGACCTGGCAGAATATTTCATATCTTCCCATTCCTATGGAATTAGAGGGAGTGTCATATACCATTCGAAAGGTATCAGAATAAAATTTTCAACCATATATCATATTCTCCCATTTGATCTAGGTCTTCAGTGTAAAAATGCATTCAAATACAGGGTATCCAAACTGAGCATCAAAAATCCAAAAACAATATTTCCAACAATCTCCATCTTGCAATCTTTATCTTGGACATTTATAGTCTCCCCCTATCTTTGACATCAATGACAACAACATTTCCAACAAACATGGCAAGGTGTTGGCATGAATAGTTCATATTATTGTCATTGGGGTATGAATTGTGAATTTTTTTTATGGAATTGGTCGTTATTCATTTCATTTTCCAAAAGGTTCTAAAAGGTCTTCCCCAAACTAGTGCCCTAGTGTTATATGAAGTACAAGATTATAATATTCTCATCTTAGTTGAGCTAGAAGATAAGGCCTTTGCTTATTTTAGTGTGTGTGTAAAATGTAAAAGGGATAACCTTACATTTCAATATCTCAAGTACCTAATTGGTTCATCCTTATATGGTTGACCTTGCACAGTTTTTCATTGGGTTGGTCTTGTGTCATTTTCTATGTGAAATCCACCAAGGATTTGTCTCATTTTCTTTTCTATAGTATATTTTTTTTTATGTCGAAGTATGGAACTCAAGGATGGATCATACAACATCGATATCTATTTAAATATCTTCCTATTCAAGAAAGATAAGTGCAAAACGAGTCCTTTTTGAAGGGGGAACTGATAATATTCACTCAGGTGGGGAGATAGACTACAAAGTTATAAGTCCTTCCAAGAATTTACCAACTATTTTGAGGTATCCGTTAATCGTATCAAAGGTTAGGTCTCTTATTTGAGCTCCTTCCCAAGTAAGTGATACCTTGAGCTTTGCATAGTTCATATAAGGTATATGTTGGGGCTCTAGTTTTTTTACTTTAACAAGTCGTTAATCTTTTAATTTCTTAAAGCACATGGTCTATTTTTGTTTATCGATTTCTTATATATAGATTAATATCATCATTGGAAGGTGATCTTGTGTATCTTGTGTATGTTTATAGACCAAGTTTTCTATAATTCACATGGTGTCAAAATGACCCTATCCCATCTCCCTCACTACTTGATGATTTAAAAATGCACCATAGAGTGTATTTTCTATAAGTCACCCATGCCATTTGACCCTTTCCCATTTCATTTAGTTCACTCCTTGATATAAAAGTGCACCTTATAAACTGTATTTACTATAAGTACCCTTGCCATGTGACCCTTTCCCATTTCCCTTAGTTCAATCTTTAATGATTTAAAGGTGCATATTAATAGAAATTACAAGGAGAGTGAGTATTAATTTGGAAAAAAAACCCAACATAGGGGTATGTTATTAATGTTTGAGATAGTATTTTTCACATCATGTATATAAAAACCACAAACCAAATATGGTTTGCAAGGCATGACACTAAAATCATTGACAATATTAGTACTAAAGGGAGGACGCTATCAGGTCAACTTTGGAACTTGCACCCCAAAGCCATCTTTTTTATTGGAAAAGCTTATAAGGAGAGTATTATTGTAGAACTAAATCACAAGATAAGGATATTCTACTCCAATAAGAACAGATTGTAGACATCACATAGATAACAATAACAAACCAAAGATGGTCCACAAAGCATGACACTAAAAGTGTGAACAATGTTAGTACTAGAGTGAGGGAAGATGTTATCATGTAAACTTCGGGACTTGCACCCCAAAGCCAACATTTTGATTGGCAAAGATTTCAAGGAGAATATTAATGTGGAACATAATCCCAACAATAGGGATATGCCACTCTAGTGAGAATATTCTAGACATCAAATATATAACCACAAGCTAAAGATAACATAGGGATATGCTACTCTAGTGGGATATAATGATATTGATGATTTGTATCATAATTTTACGACCACCCTCTCTAATTCCATTGATAATTCCTCTATCGAGGTGTTATGTAAAAATAAAAATATAATGGCCAGCCTATGGTATGATCAAGAATGTAAAATTGCTAGAAAAGCCATCAATGATGCTTCTAATGAGTCCTTAAAATCCAGCAAGATAAATAGATACAAAAACCCTAATCAAAAGGAAAAAAGACACTATATAAATAAAAAACAAGAGAAGCTTTTGCACCTATCTAAGATAAATCTTAAGAAATTTTGGAGGCAAATTTGAGTCATAAAACTAAAGAAAACAATATGATTCCCTTGAGGGATTTGAATTCCTACCTTAAAAATATTTATGAATCTCCCAATGTTGTGGACAATGGTGAACCCATTTCTACAGAGGAAGAACTTTATTATATAGATGACATCTATTTTGGGGTTAAGTAGCTCGCAAAAGGGAAAGCTAAGGACATTGAAGGCTACCGAGCATAAATTTTTAAAATTGGAGGGCATATCCTCATCCCTCACATCCACAAGCTTTTCAATTTAGCATTCAAGCAAGGCTTCCCTAAACCCTAGACTCAAAACTTCATTGTACATATAATGGGGATAAATACAATCCCTATAACTATAGGACCATTAAAATTATCCTCCTTTTAGCCAAGTTATATTGAATTATTTTGGAAAAAAATATCAACGTATGGCTAGAAATTCATGGAAAAGGAGTTAAAGGCTAGGGCAGATTTAGGAGCTATCATACAGCTATGGACCACCTTATTACGCTTAGGGTCATTGTGGAGGAGTGTTGGAATAATAAAATAAATCTCATGTGTTGTTTCATTGACTTTGGAAAAAATTTTGACACAGTGTCTAGGACTAACCTTTGGAATAGGTTAGAAGACCTAAAAGTTTATCTCAAGTTGAGCATTGTTGTGATAAGGTTTTACGAGAATGTTATTTCCAAGTTTAGGAACACTAAGGGTTGGTTGGAATAAATTGGTTGTAATATAGGAGTTAAGTAAGGTTGTCCCCTACCCTTTTTGGCATATACACTGACAAGTTAGAGAGTTATTTGGAAGAAGCGAGTCGTGTCGACATGACTCTCACTAGTATAGTCATCATCCTTTTGTGTTACACTGGTGATATTGTTCTTATGGCGAGGTGTCCCTATGATCTTGAAAAGTGAATAAAAATTCTCAATTATTTATACTTTAGTACATGTATGATTGTTAACACTACCAAAATGGAGGTTAGGATAATTAAATCCAAATTGATCACTTACGCTAATTTTGTATATGACAACAATAGCTTGGAGGAAGTGACTTCATACAAATATCTCATAATCGATCTTCATCACAAGCTTAAACGGAACTATAGCATTGATAAAATGATAAATGGAGGGTGGAAATATTATTATGGACTAGAAAATAATCGTAAGTCAACAAACCTTTGGCTATGGGATAAGAAGAAACTCCTCTTTGAGGCTCTCGTCACTCTTCTTATTTTATATGGTTGTGAATTCTAGGGTTGTAGAATCTCAAGAGAATCATGGAGAAAGATAAAGAAAATTGAAAAGTGTTTTATAACTCATAATCTCAAAATTAAAGGCAATACCCTATCCTATCCTCCTCATAGTAGTGAGCCTTTTCCCCATTGAGAGAATGGCTATGACTAGGTACCTAATTGATGAGTCTCCTATGTGGTATATTTTAAACTCTTCATTACCTTCCTTTCATCTACGTTAGACCCTCTTGAAACACCTATTGGCTATAAAAATGTCTATCCCATTTGGAATTGGCTCTTAGATATATTGAATTGCACTTTAGTTATTTTCCTACTTACAATTATGATCTCAAGTTAAGTTTGATTTGTTATTAATGATTTGTTGTGAATTAGGTTTTCTTATTATGTGTTAAAGATATTATTGAGTGCAAATTATCCTTGGAAAAGAATAAATGTGTTGTCTTAGTCATCAAGTTCATCCATAGACAAGAAGAAACACTATAACAACCCAAAATTCGGACGAGTAAGGAATAACATGAAATTTAATGTTTGAACCAACTTTTAACAACATACCTACCCTCATGAAGATTTTAAGCAATGGTGTGGCATCTCTGCAAGGGATATCATATTAAGAGAACCAAAGAAACCTTAGGTACGGTTGTGATACCGAAAACGTGATCTCCATAAACATTGAACGATATTATTGTTGAACGGTACACAATTACAACRAAGGTCCTCACTCTTATAAAGAGYTTGAGAGACCAAAGCCCTAAAAGATGAAAAACCCTGATAGTTTAACCTAAAGTCACTAAGACGACCTTATTATATGGGTAAGCCTTATATCTCTAATACCCCCCACCCCCCATGAGGCGTACAATGCTGAAAAATAACAAACTGAAATAAAATACATATATTGAATGTAAAATACATAAATTGAACACTAAACATAATTAACATCTTTTAGAATCTTTTTCTTTGAACATAGAACCTGGACCARTTTGAGCTCCATCAAGTTGYCTCATAACCTTCATAACGATGTAGCCACTGAGTTGAATTCTCAAGTTCCCAAATTCCACTTCCCCAAACTCCTGAATCACGAATCTCCCGAAGTCAATTATTAGACAATAATCCACATGCATGTTGTCTAACCTAACTAGTAGATTGAAATCCACATGCATGTCTCTCCAACTAATGTAAGATCTTTCCCTAGATCTCCAACTTTTGAACTAAATATGTTATCTATCTTTGACATTTCCCTTAAGAACGTCAATGGCTCCCTATCTACAATTCCAAGTTGTTGTATGACCCAAATTCTTGCAACAATGGCATTTTGTTTCCTTTCTTTTGTGGGTGGCTCTTCGAATTTTTCTCTGATTCGCACAACAGTTTCCTTTATGAATGACCGACAAATCATGTTCCTCTTTCCCTTTCACTACACCAGCAACTACACCTTCTACCAGGAAATTCGGCTTGATTCCTTTATAACATCCCTCGACGAATGAGTTATTAGAAACCATGGAAGCTTATCAAATTCTCATATGACAGCTACATGAAATAAAAATGATAGTTCACTTCTTTCATGACGACTCTCTATACATGAACTCGATGGCCCTCTATACACGTCAACCATGACAGACAAATTTCTGACCGAGACCCTCTTCGATGGATATCAATATGTCACAGGTATCACTTTTATGGCGGTGTTTCCCTTTTCTAACAGTGTTGAACCTTTCCAACAATATCCCACAATTTCTCTAGCAGCTTGAGTCCAGTTTTCCCGCAGTGGTATGCGCTTTTACTCTTTCTCGGCAACAACTCACATAGCTCCTTCACATTCGCTCTAGCAATGATTCTGTTATCTCTCCAATTCAATGACCCTGTGTCTTCTTTATTAACTAAGACGACACTATTTCTCTTCGTCGGAGCTTTGCTTACCCTGGAAATTTTCCTTCGCCCTCATGGATACCCTTTGTCACTCAACAATTCCAACTTGCTTATGCACTCTTATGTGTGATTTCAATCCCTCATAAGTCTTCTAAGATCACAGCAGTCCCTTGCCTCCTTTGCTCACAAGCAACCTTTCTCAGCCAACAACTGGCCTTCATTCTTCTCTGCAAATGACTAACGACTCATCCCTCAACCCTCGGCTCTTCTCCAATCTCTCACACAATTTTAAGAAAATAATCAAAGCCTCTAATCTTCAAGCTTCAACCTTTGATAATCCACTCTGATACCATATTACGGGAACTAAAGAAACCCTAGGTAGGGTTACAATACTGAAAACATGATCTCCATAAACAATGAATGATATTATTATTGAACAGTACAAAATTAAAATTACAATGAAGATATCACTCTTATAAATAACTTGAGATACCAAAACCCTAAAAGACGAAAAAACCTAATCTTTTAACCTAAAGTCACTAAGGTGACTTTATTACATGGGTAAGGTTTATATCTCTAATATATCATCCTCGATTCGTTGATTTTAGCATCCATGAAAACTTGAAGCATATGGGCACAATATATAGCCCGTGTTCTGGAAAATTGCAACCATATTTATCCCCCCATGACATGGATCAAGCATTGGTAGCCAATCCAAACCTCTCTTCTTGACCAGAACGATGAAGAACAAGGGATCAATATCATTGTGTCTTGTTATATTTGTTACCAATTTTTTGTTGAGTTATTGTAACTTCGAAGAATATTCTAATTATATTTGAGTTATTATCTTATAGATCAAATCCCCTTTTGTGGATTGGTCAAACCATATTTATATGGTGGTATTTGTAAAGTCGGCCCCTAGTGTTTATAAAGTAGTTTTAACCACTTCTAGAAGAAGTTGGCCCTACCATGTGAAGAGACATAACCCTAGTGCCTCCTCAACTAGTATTTATATGTGAGGATGGTGCCTCACTTACTCACTCACACACTCACTCATCTAGTGTGCATATCTTGAAAGCAGTTGCACTTGTAGGAGGAAGAATAAGAGAGGTGCATGCTCAGTCTTAGTTTATTCTTGGTGTTTTGGTCTTAGTCTTGGCATTGTATTGGCAATCTATTATTGAGGAAGCTTTGTTGGGTTTTCTCCCCCATGATAGTTTCCCATGATAAAATGTTGTGTACCTTGTGAATGTGTTTCTTTCAGTGATCCTCTTTATGTTGTTGTTTTGGAAATGCATTGAATGTTCATGTAATTTGGAAATAACCTAATAACAACACTAAAACTTAAAATGGTATCAGAGCTCAACTGAATAGAGCATCTTTCATAGGGTATCTAATAACCTAATAACAAGAAAATTAGGGCTTTTTACTAAAGAGGAATTTTTTACCAAAAACTATCTTGGGAAGTGTGCCTTGCCCTAGTGCATCTTTTGGCAGCTTGAGCAAACTTTTTCAATGGCCAGATTCTCTAAAAAGTCAAACCTTAATTTTGGATGGTACCAAAAAACTAGAAAAACCAAGAAATCATAACCAGTGCTAGAAGTACCAGTATAGATTTGCGCATGTCAAGTTTCAAGGGGTAAAACTTGGAATTTTCTGAAACAGTCAGCTCCAACCAACTTGCCTCAACCCAGCGCATCTCCTGGTAAGTTCGGATTCATTGTCTGAGCACTTTCATTTCCTCGTCATTTTTTTAGCTCCAGATCAAGATGTCTGCAAGCACTAAGCTTGTTAACAAGTTAGAAGGTGTGGAAAATTTATGTGCCTAAGTACAAAATTGGACTCATTCTTGAAGAGAATGACCTTACCAAATTCATAAAAGAAAATGTACCAAAACCCGAAGAAGATGAAGCCAAAGAGAAGTACAAGAAGGATATGATTAGGGCTAAAAGAATAATTGTAGATTCCACTAAAGACCACTTCATCCCTCAATTGTCTTCTAAGAATACTCCAAAATATATGTTTGATGCCCTAACCAGAATGTATGAAGGAAAGAACATCAACCGAAAGATGAAATTGAGAACCCAACTCAAGAATACAAAGATGGAGAAAGGAGAAACAATTCAAAACTATTTCTCTAGGGTTTCTCAATTCAAGGAATAGTTAGGGGAAATTGGAGACAACTTAGATGAAGATGAACTCATAAAGACAACTCTTAATGGTCTCAAAAGACCTTGGGATGCCTTCATCCAAACTATTTGTGCAAGAAAAGAGAAACTCCAATTTGACATTTTACGGGAAGAATGTGTTCAAAAAGAAGCAAGAGTGGTCAATCAAGAAGTCGTCCTATTAAGAGATGAAGATCAAGCCCTAGTTGCTCATGCTAAAGGAGAAAAGAAAAAATCTCATTTTCAAAAGGAGACCCACTTTCATAAAGAATCTCACCCTCCAAAGAGATTCCAGAAATATCATAAGGATCAAAGAAAGGGAAAATATTTCTCCTCTTATCAATGTTATCATTGTGATAAGATGGGACACATTGCTAAGAACTATCCTGCCAGAACGGAAAAATACAAGAAGACAAATAACAAAAGACATCATGCCCATGCAGTTGAAGATAATGAGCCACCCAAGAAGTTGACTAAAAAAGAGATTGAAGATTATGTTTTATTTTCCGCCCTCTCAGGATCTGTGACACTTGGAGAGGATACTTGGCTCATAGACAGTGGTGCCTCTAAGCACATGACAGGTCAGAAAGACATTCTCTCTAGCCTTACAGAAAAGGACTTCCCCCATAAAGTTTCACTTGGAGATGATTATCAGTACTCTATCAAAGGAATGGGATAATCCACCTACAAACTTGATTCAGGAACTCCGATGAGAATGAAGGATGTACTCTATGTACCAGTCTTGACAAAGAACTTATTTTCTATTTCATCTCTAGATAAGAAAGGTTTCAGGGTTGCATTCATAGATGGTGAAGTTCTTATGTGGCCTAAAGGAAAAACTATAGAAGATGCAGTTGTTATTGGAACAGAAGAAGGTGGTTTGTACAAGTTAAGAGGTCACTCAGATGTAGCCTTAACTCACTCTACTGAAAGTACTTGTGAACTTTGGCATAGAAGACTAGCTCACATCAACTACAAAGCCTTACCATATGTAAGCAAGGTAGTTGCAGGTTTATCAGAATTAAAGGTTGATCATGAAGGTGTATGCAAGGGATGTGCACAAGGAAAGAACACAAAGAATCATTTTCCAAAGAGCGACAACAAAGCAGAAGGAATCTTGGAACTTGTCCACTCAGATGTATGTGGTCCAATGTCATCAACCTCTTTAAGCGGGTATGTATACTATGTATCCTTTATTGATGATTACTCTCATAAGACTTGGGTTTATTTCTTGAAATCAAAAGATGAAGTACTTGGAAAGTTCAAGGAATTCAAAGCCTTGGTAGAAAACCTCTCGGAAAGGAAAATCAAGATACTCAGGTCAGACAATGGAGAAGAGTACACTTAAAATGAATTTGGAATCTTTTGCAGAGATGTTGGGATTAAGAGGGAGCTCACCTCTCCCTATAATCCTCAACTAAATGGTGTAGCAAAAAGAAAGAATAGAACGATTATGAAAGCAGNGTCAGACAATGGAGAAGAGTACACTTAAAATGAATTTGGAATCTTTTGCAGAGATGTTGGGATTAAGAGGGAGCTCACCTCTCCCTATAATCCTCAACTAAATGGTGTAGCAAAAAGAAAGAATAGAACGATTATGAAAGCAGCAAAGACTATGATTCACGATCAAGATCTTCCAATGCACTTATGGGTTGAAGCAACAAGAACAACAATATATGTCCAAAATAGATTATCCCATAGTGCACTTGGAATCAAAACTCCCGAAGAAATTTTCACCAAAAAGAAGCCAGAAGTAATCCATATCAAAATATTTGGTTGTACAATATTTGTACACATTCCAAAGGAAAAGAGAACTAAGTTGGATCCTTCCGGAAAGAAGGGAATATTTGTTGGATACTGTGAGGTCTCTAAGGCCTTCAAAATTTACATACCAAATTACCATCATATTGAGATCAGCAGAGATGTAACCTTTGATGAAGATGCAACACTTAAAAGATCAAGGAAATGTCAGCTTGAAGAAGTATATGAAGAACCTGTAGCTCCCAGAGTTACAGAACTAGTGAAAGAAGTTATAGTTACCCCTGATAATGAGATTCCAGAAGATCTTGATATGATAGAATCTCAAGAACCTCCCCATATGACAATCTCTCAGAAGAGAAAGCCATCTTGGGCAAGAGAATTTATTCAAGATGTAGAGAAGTATGGTGCCCCATAAGGATCCATGAGACAAAGCAAGAAACCTAAGTCATTCTCCAGTTGTATGGCCTTAATGTGTAAGCCCATAGAAAAGGAACCTACCTACTTTGAAGAAGTCGTTCAGAAGAAAGAATGGATGGACGTCGTGATCGAAGAATACCAATCATTTATAAAGAATGATATATGGGAAGTAGTTCCCAAACCAAAGAACAAAGATGTGGTATCTTCCAAGTGGATATACAAAATAAAACACGCAGCGGACGAAAGTATTGAAAAACATAAGGCAAGATTTGTGGCTCGTGGATTTTCTCAAAAGGAAGGTATTGACTATGAAGGAACATTTGCCCCTATAGCCAGATACACTTCTATTAGAACCATCATAGCTCTTGTAGCCAAAATGAAGTCGAAGTTACACCAAATGGATATGAAAACAACCTTTTTAAATGGTGTTATTGAAGAAGAAGAAAATATAGAACAACCACAGGGGTTTGAAGTTAAAGATAGAAAGACTCATGTCTACAAGTTGAAGAAAGCTTTGTACGGGTTGAAGAAAGCTCCTAAAGCTTTGTATGGAAAAATTGATAGTTTCCTGACGAGCTTGGGTTTTACCAATAGTAAAGTTGATCATAGCCTTTACTTCAAGGTTATGAATGATGAGCCAGTTATATTGCTACTATATGTGGATGACTTATTCTTAACAGGAGAAGAAAAGCTCATCACAGATTGCAAGAAGAAGCTCACTATAGAGTTTGAGATGAAAGACTTAGGCCCGACGCATTATTTCTTAGGTCTTGAAGTCTGGCAGAGCCCAAAGAATATATTCCTTAACCAAGGGAAGTATGCAGTTGAAATACTAAAGAGATTTGACATGTTGGAATGTAAATCCATGAACACACCAATGGAAACGAATTTGAAGCTCCTAGTTTATACTTCATCAGAGTTGGTTGATGCAACTCTATAAAGACAAATTATTGGATCATTGATGTATATGACGAATATCAGGCCAGACATATGCTTTGTTGTGAACACCTTGAGTCAGTATCTGGTGGAGCCCAGACGTGTTCACCTTGTAGTTGCAAAGCATGTGATGAGATACCTTAAGGGTATGTTGGATTATGGTCGTTGTTATACTGGAGATCATGACTTCAGACTGTATGGTTATACTAATTTAGATTTGGCTGAAAGTGATTTAGACAGAAAGAGCACTGGAGGATGTTGTTTCAGTTTGGGGTCAGGCATGACTTCATGGAAAAGAAGCAAGCAATCTAGTATTGCTCTTAGCACGGCAAAAGTGGAGTACATTGCAGCATGTTCCACTAGTTGTGAAGCCATATGGCTTCGGAAGTTGTTGACAGGTCTATTCGATCTGGAGATGGAAGCCATCGTGATTCTATGTGATAACCAGAGTTGTATAAAGATGACGGAGAACCTAGTGTTCCATGATATGTCAAAGCACATAGAGATCTGGTATCACTACATTCGTGATATGGTGCAGAGGGGAGCTATAAAGCTCCAATATGTTGGCATAGATGAGAATGTTGCAGATGTGTTGACCAAGCCTCTATCTCATGTGAAGTTTGAGTACTTTCGAGACAAGCTTGGTGTTGTCCGAAAGGACCTCCCTCGAAAGGGGGAGTGATGCTAATGATACTACGGTATCCTGACCAACAACGTGTAGCTCCGTTGGGATTTTATATCCTAGGGGATTGATCATCCCTGGCAGATCTCGAAGGTCCAGTAAGGATGGTCTGTCATAGTACATGTGCATGTATATGCTAGTTGTGGGCAGTAGTGGTAGCTCCGTTAGGATTTTATATCCTAGGGAATCTTATGATTCATGGGCAGATCCTGAAGGTCTAGTAAGGACAGTTTGTCAAAGTACCACGTGGTAACTTGTTAGGATTTTATATCATAGGGAATCTTATGATTCATGGGCAGATCTCGAAGGTCCGGTAAGGACGGTCTGTCAAAGTACCACAAATGTTGTTGTTGATACACCTGCCTCATTTTGTTGCCATATGTTGATGATGTAGTTTCAGCTTCGTGGTGTTGATGATGTTGTTGTTCTAGCTTCATGCTATTGATGTTGTTGTTCTAGCTTCATGCTATTGATGTTGATGTTTCAGCTTTATGTTGATGATGATGATGATGTTACTCTAGCTCCATGCTGTGAACGATGATGATATTGATGATGAAAAAAACATCGATGATTTATAGATGCATCAATCAGTGTTCCAGATGTTGATGATGATGTTTCCCTCTCCTTCTCTTGATGATGTTGTGTTGGGTCATGTCAGTAGAATACCCTTCTTGTTAAGGGGGAGTGTTGAGTTATTGTAACTTCGAAGAATATTCTAATTATATTTGAGTTATTATCTTATAGATCAAATCCCCTTTTGTGGATTGATCATGTTGGGTCTTGTATAAGATCAAATCCCCTTTTGTGGATTGGTCAAATCATATTTATATGGTGGTATTTGTAAGACGGCCCCTAGTGTTTATAAAGTGGTTTTAACCACTTCTAGAAGAAGTCAGCCCTACCATTTGAAGAGACATAACCCTAGAACCTCCTCAAATAGTATTTATATGTGAGGATGGTGCCTCACTTACTCACTCACTCATCTAGTGTGCATATCTTGAAAGCAGTTGTAGTGGCAGGAGGAAGGAGAAGAGAGGCGCATGCTCAGTCTTATGTTATTCTTGGTGTTTTGGTCTTAGTCTTGGCATTGTAATGGCAATCTCTTATTGAGGAATTTTTGTTGGGTTTTCTCCCCCGTGAGGGTTTCCCAGGATAAAATGTTGTGTACCTTGTGATTGTGTTTCTTTCAGTTATCCTCTTTATGTTGTTGTTTTGGAAATGCATTGAATGCTCATGTAATTTGGAAATAACCTAATAACAACACTAAAAATTAACATTTTTAGGATTGTTAGATTCGTTTTCATACTCCAAAAATGGCATGAAGCCAACTCTTATATATTATGATGAAGACAACTAAGTAGTTATAAAAGGCATGGATCAAATGAGTGAGCAAAGAACTGGTATACAGAGTTGTAAACATTCCTAATTTTGCTAATGAAAGAGCGAGTTTTGTGTTGAAACTTGAGAATGTTGTAGCATTAATTTCTAAGCTTTTTAAGGTCGTTGGCATCCAGTAGTAAGGGCCCTCTCTGAAGATACCAGAATGCAATTTATTTTCATGTATTTGTTTTTATTTCCAACAATAGATTAGTTTCCAATTACAACATCGATTACATGGTTTCTTTCATTAGTTTGATTGTATGGATATTGTGAATGATAGCTTCTACTTCTAAGCTTAGTTACAGAGATGATGATAGTATGTACAATTATTTGTATATGTATTGATCTCATGAGATAGCCATAGAATAGACTCATATACAAAGTTATCAGTTTATTCATAGTAGTTTTGTCAATTGTATCATTTTACTTTCATGTTATTTTATTTGTTACTTCCACAATAAAGTAAAGCTTGTTTTACTTCCATTGTTATGTGCAATTAGAATAAGGTTACATGTAATCTAGAGGCTAATTAGCATCATGGTAAACCCTTTAATATAGTCAATACAAGTGCCTATACCCTGCACAAACAGTGCACAGTGCCTCACAAGAACGTATGTATCCTCGATGATAGAATTAAATGTACAAGTGCTCTTGATTTAATTGAACATATATCAAAACACTGACATTTAAGGTGTCGGTGTCGGGGAGAAACTAAAGGATATAGGACACTTGTTTTATACTGATCATAGGGATAAGAACACTAGGGTGTGGAATTAGCTTAGGGGATTTTCGACTGACCCTTTGCTAACCACCATCCTTGTTTTATGCATTTATGTCATTTTATGATGCATGACTATAGGAGCTAGAAACCCTCGAGGTCGTTCTTATGGTGCAATAGGAGCCACCCACAACACTAACACCCTAGCAAGTAAAATAGAAGGACGAGGAAACCCTCAAGATGTCTCTAGAACTCGGCCTAAAACTCCAATTGAGAAAATAGTGTCCAACATCCTATATAGTCCCTCTATGGTTGATTCTACAAGTGATGAAATTATAGGCTCTTATGTTTATGAATCTCCTAATCCCGAAGATCAAGGTTGCCCAGAGAATCCTATTGAAGAGCCTGATTACTCTCTTGAATCAAACAAATCCTTAGTGTTCTAGTGAACTAAGTTTCTCATCATGTGTGAAGAAGTGGAAGCACCAAAACAAAAATAATTAGTCACATTTTAGTTTCCTATCCAGGAATCCAATGGCCTAGTCCAAATGAAAAATGTTGCACCTTCTCCCTCGCCAAATTTTCATGGCTTAGCCAGTGAGGATCCAAACACTTTCATCTTCGAGTTTGACATTCTTTGTCGGAGTTATGATTACTCCTCAGATTTTGAAAAGTTGAAACTATTCCCAGCCACTCTAAAATAAGCAGTGCTTTGTTGGTTCATTGGGGCTTGGGAGGAACTCTATTAAAACATGGGATGAAATGAGACAAATTATTGAAGAAGTATCAGGATTACTGTAAGATGAGGGATATTAGAGAGGAAATATTCAAAATGACACAAAGGGAGGAGGAAATTCTAGAAGACTGTATTAAGAGATTCCAGTATAATTTGCAAAGAACAAAACACAATGCATTAGACCATAAAATTTGTGCATTATTCTCCTTTGGGAATTAGGGATGACTACGTAGATGTATTAAATCACATGCGGGCTAGAGACATCTCCCACTTGACATACAATAAAATTTGTGAACTATGTAGGCGTTATTCACACAACACTACAAAATCTAGGAGACACCCTAGAAACATAGTTTCAAAGGTCACCAAGTCATCTAATGGAGGGGGAGTTACTAAAGCTGAGATAGGAAATTTCTTCGATAATTTCAAAAGTGACATTCTTATCTCACTTAGCTCCTAGTTAGATACCCTTCAGGATAAGAAAAAATAAATAAGAGGAAAACTTAGCATTAGCCATCTTCTGCTCTAAATGTAGAAAGAAGCAGCCTTTGCATGAATGTCCTTTGAATAGCATAGAGGTATGTTCTATTTGCAAGCAAAACCATGCTATAAAGAATTGTCCCTCTGATCTAGAGTTTATTAGCAGAATGAAATGACTACAGATTATTAACAAATGCTTAACACAAAATAACAGAGATACAGTAAAACTGGTTTTCAATTCAATAAGGAAATAAGCTGAAATTGTAAAATGCAGCGGAAAACAAGTTTGCTAGAATGGTGGCGGCTTATCTCTGAGAAGAGATGTGACGGTTGCGCTCATTTGCAAGAAGATGGTTACAATGAGGCTCTAAAGGCCTTTTTATAATAAACATGAATGTCAAAAACCCTAGACATCCAAAAACCTAACCCTAGGAGATGAAGCGCCAAAAATCATGTGGGCCCCGTTTGGGTAAGTCAGTACATCAACTTCCAAAATGTGTTGATAAATCGACCAGGAGGATATCGGTGGCCACCCACCTTTTCTAACTGGCTCACCCTCATTACCTAAGCTTAAGGCAGTCTATTAGGGGGCTAATGAAGAAACTAAGAAAATATGTTTTGTAGCCCACAAACGACCATGGCCACCACAACCACTAGGCATGGCACAAGAACCATCTCAAAATTCTCAATACTTTATTTTGCATCAATATCCACCACATAATTGGTACTTACCTATGCCCTGGCAACAATATCCCCATCAAGCTCAAAACCGACCTTGGCAATAGGGTTGGAGAGGGCATTCATCTTTGTAAATCCACCTCAACAATCTACACTTCAACCACACTCTCCAACCCAACATCAGCAGCAATTGAGATTACTATCCAATCAACTGCCTCAAAGACCACCACAAATTCGTGCCCAACTCGTGACTACTTCGAACAATAAAGTTACTCACCCACTTACAACATTGAGCTACCCCCTTTTCTAACTTATTTTGTTTCCTTTGTGGATTGTGATTATATACAATTGTGCTCAGGGAAAGTAATCAATAGGCAGACCTCAGTTGTCATTCAGGAACAAGATGAAGAGGAGGATCATGAGCTGGAAAATCAAGACTCTTCATCAACCTTACAACCATCCACCTCAGAAAATATTGACCAACACAAGCCTTCTGAACCTATTTCAACTTCACCATACCTGGAACGACTAATCATAGACAAACCCCCAGTACAACTTGGATTTAATCTTTTAGGGGAATTGAAAATGTATGTGTAAAAATCCCCTCGTTTCAAGCAATTAAAGACGTCCCAATATATGCCAAAATTGTTCAAGAGCTATGTCTAAGGAAACCAAGAAGGAAGAAAAAGGATCCCCCTATTGTCCATGATATTGGAGAGCTAGCAAATTTGATGTTGGGAAAGATCTTCATGACCAAGTATGCAGACCCAGGCAGTCTAGTGATAAATTTCCACATCAATAACACTCCCATCGATAACACCTTAATTGATCTAGGGGTTGTTATTAATGTAATGGAAAAGGAGACTATTGAAAAACCCTAGTTGTCCAACCTTCGACCAACACCTATTGTCCTTCAATTGGCTGACAAGTCTACTGCTAAGCCAGAGGGTATAGTGGATGATGTAATAGTTTGCGTTGATTCTCGAGAATATCCAGCAGATTTCATGATTTTGCAACCAAAGGCCAACTTGGGTGGATATCCACAGATATTATGAAGACCTTGGATCTTCGGGCCATGCGGAGAGGGAAGGGAAGTGGAGGAGCAGACGAAGGAGGGAGCGATGGGAGAGGGGGAGTGGAAGGAGGGGAGGGGGAGGCGGAGGCAACGAGAGAGGTATGGAGTGGCCAAGGGGGAGGGAGATTTTGAGAATCGCCCTCTCCACATTTTGATAGGTTTTTGCATAGTTTTTCATTATGTCTTTTGTTAATTTTTAATTTTTATTTTTTAATTTTATTTTGTTTGTTGTTTTTATTTTTTAAATCTTTTTTATTTTATAATTTATTTTGAAATTGTGTTTTTAGCATCGTATTTTATTTTATTTTTCATTTTTTTCATTTGTAGTTTAATTTGTTATTTTTTTAATTTTGATTTTTAATCTTAATTTTTATTGTAGTTTAGGTTTTGTTTTTTTTTAAATATTTTTTTTGTTTTTTTTTGTTTTTTTTGTGTTTTTTTAGTTTCACTTTTTAGTTTTATGTTTTTTTCTCAGGTTTTCTTAATTTATTTATTTTTAAATTAGATTTTAAGTATTTTTTTCTTTAAAAAGAATCAATTTTTTTTCAAGTGCTACACTTTTTTATATTTTTCATATTTTGATTTTTTTAGTGTTATAAAAAAAAATTCAAAAACAATGTTATTTTTTTCTTTTAACTTGTTTATGGATGGAGTGTTATTTTTTCATTTTTTTTAAAAAATGATTAATTAACAACTTTTCAGGTTTCTGTTTTATGGGCCAATTTTAAAGTTTTTATTTGCGATGGTATCATTGGGCAACACCATGGTTCCAATCAAGCCATTATTTTAACTCCAAAAATAAAAGTGGTGCTACCAGAAGCACCACTTGGGTGCTACCAGTAGCACCACTTTTTTATTTGAGGGTAAAAATAGCCACTAAATGCGACCTCAAAAAAAACAAGAACTCTAGAGAGTTCTCTTTAAATTTGTAACTTTGTTGTACATCCCAGTGTACACTAACTATCTAACCAAGTGGGTTGAGGCCAAATCTTTACCAAGAGCCATTGAGTAAGCTGTAGCTGACATCCTCTACGAAGAAAAAAAAAAAACCTTTAGGGTTCCCTATGAGATCGTTACTGACCAGGGAACCCAATACTCATCCCAACTCAT
Organism: Picea sitchensis; assembly: GCA_010110895.2. Classification (NCBI taxonomy): domain Eukaryota; kingdom Viridiplantae; phylum Streptophyta; class Pinopsida; order Pinales; family Pinaceae; genus Picea; species Picea sitchensis. Next base: position 13,998 of record SNQJ01S0080683.1, on the reverse strand, counting down.
TCGGAATATCACTCAGCAGTGCAAGATCAAACATCAAATGTCCACCCCATACCATCCACAAGCAAATGGACAGGTGGAAAGTACAAACAAGGTGTTGGAATCCATCTTGACCAAAATTGTACGACAACATCATAAGGATTGGATCGACGGGCTTCCTAAAGCACTTTGGGTTTATCAAAACACCTAGATAAATATTACAGGGTTCACTATGTATAAACGTGTATAGTAAGCATCTAGTCCTCTCGATCGAATTCGAAATCAAGACATTGAGAACTACGTTGCAAGTAGGGTTGGACCTCTCGAAAGCACAGCATGAGTTCATCCAGGAACTACTTCAGCAAGTTGATTTAGAGGTTGTAAGTAAGGTGGCTTCACCACTGACACTTATCCCCTCATGATTCTTCTCATCATCTAAAAAAAAGAAAAAGAAAAACACAAACAAAAAGAAAAAAGAAAAAACAACAATAAATCTAGTGATGAAAACCTATTTTGAGCATCCTAGACCTTGTGGCATCAAAAAACCAGGTTGTTGGCTGGTGTCACTCAGGTAAAATAATTCCAGTTGTAAAAACCTCTATAACGTGAAATTGGACAAACTTTAAAAATCATGTTGGCAGGCAAAATTTGCAAAAAAAAAAAGAGAGAATTAAAAAAAAAAGAGGGAAACAACTTTTACCTTCTAAGAATGTTAAAAAATTAATTTTTGTTTTGTAGCAGAATTGCATCAATTGCAGTGATRACAGAGATATTCTCTACAAATGAACATTAACACATTTTCAATCGTTTTGTACTCTCAGATAGAAATAAAAAAAATATTGTGTTTTTACTTACYATAGTTGTTCTTTTAAAATACTCTAGATGAGTGACTCTGCACTAAAAGTRGAATTGTCTCTTTTGACATTCTCAGGACTGAGAAAGGATTAGCATGAAGGATTCACTTTCACCTAAGCATGGCAAGCYGGAGGTAACAATAAAACATCTTTTGATCTCTTTGTAGATTTGAAAAAAAAAACTAAATCAATCCATAAATTGTCTCTGAGCCAAAGAATTTTCAAAATCCATAACTAGAAATAATACAGATCATCTTGTACAAGAAAAAGGGCCTAGTGGTTCAAGAAAATCAGTGTTGGTACAGGCAGCATACTTCCACAGGTTAAGGGTTGTTCTTGAAATTTAAGGGCTTAAGGATGCCTTGATAAAAGGTACACTTACCCCTATAGCTTGTTCATTCTTTCTACATAGGCCTGTAGCTTTTATTTTGCCTTTATCAAGAGCATGAGTCCACATTTCACACCTGTTTTGCCCTCCACAATTTATTGTCCAAACCTGTAGATGAGAAACTCTAAAGTTTATGGTTTACTTTTCAAGTGATGAACAAGCTTTAGCATACATACACCTTGCAGCTAGCAAGTTACCCACATCACCTACGTATTATTCCATCAATTCTATACCTTGTGTCTCAGTTGTCATTTTGAAAGGCATTCCATAATTCACTCTGGTCAAACTTCATCGGTTGTAGTTGTTACTTGAAGACTACCTTGTTATTATTTCTTGTAGCCTGGTTGATCTAAATCTAAGCAAGACTTAACACTTTCTGAAGCCTAAAATCTCACCAAGATCATTTGCAAACCATTTCCAAAGTTTTTTTAAAGTCTATTACTTCAAGATCCACCTTTGCAACACATTCCTATAGCAGCCAAAATCAATATATGATCGACCTCCTTTAGTTCATTCCCGAAAACGTTGTGAATTATAACCTGGTCTACAATGCACTGGGTTGCGATCCAGTATCATAAAATCACTTTGGAATTGACATACCATTAACATTTTCACCCATTACTCCGTATGTTTCATTCCCATTCAAATCAAGAGGATACTTAAGACCCATTTGAGTTATGGTATGTAAGGTATCATCGAAATCGAAGGATCAGCCTGCCATTCTTAAAGATTGATTGTCCTAAGTCTAGAAAGGCCAAATCATTCCAGGACTTGATTTCCTCGAAGGTTGATTATCCCTTGATTTTGTAGCATATCCTTTGAAATTACAATTTGAGTTCATTTGAAAGATTGTAGTGTTTATCTCGTGATTCAAAACAATAAGGTTATGATTTTGGGAATTCATCTAAATCAAGGGCAGTAATGATACTCTATGCTCCAAAACTCTAGCCACGGTTGCACATTTGAAGATTTGCCATATACAAGAAAAAAAATAGTTTTGAAATCTATGCTTTCATTTTGAAAAAAAAAGGTGCTTGTGACCTATGCTCTGTATTGTCGAGAGGATCATCACTTTAACTTTGTAACCAGCCGTCTATTTGCATCACTACCAGGTTCAAGCATTGTTCTCAATAACATTTTGCATATGTTCCAAGCATGATTTGGTAGCAGGACTCGACCATTCTCAAGGTTTACCAAGACTTATGGTTTTAATACCTATTTCCTTTATAACATACACCTTGTAATTATCAGCTAAATTAATATTTCCATTTGGCAGATTGTGATATTTCGGATGATGGGACTGTGATTTCATAGCAAAGAGAGGTAATGGAGTAATATATCATATTGAGTTTTACAGAGGATCTTTATATACTTCCCCTTGGTTATAGTATTGAATGACCAAGTTGCTACCGTGTATGCATAATAAGACATGTTATTTCACAGCATCGTATACATGTTTGGAAAGATTATAAGAGCATACAAGGCAAGGATAAGGCTTGTCACTGTAAGTTGAAATATACCAACGATTTAAGACTTGAATTTGAAGTTATTCTATTGTTGGTAAATCATGTTTTTGTGAAGGACATTGCCATGAGAATCGTGTCACAACTCAACTCCATCATTCAACTTTTTGAACTTTGTTATTATAACTTCAGTCTTCACCTCATCACGATTCAATAGCACGAATACGAAGACTATCATATACTCTCCACTCCACTACCAAAAGTCACTATTGATCCAAATCCATTAAGTTTGGTGGGTACACATTGCATTTCACTCTTAGTTATGAGTTATCTTGCATACCAAACAGCTTCCAGTTCAAAATTCAGAACATTATGGGTGGGCACACCAATAGAACTGATGGCACCCTATCTCCCTGGCACCAATTACCCTTTTGTTGCACATCCAATCACTGTGCATTCCATTCCTAAACATGTTCATGCTTGAATCATTTGGATAATATTGGACTCATATCAAATAAATACACCTACCTGTGTAAATTTCTCATGCCCACCAAATTATCAAGCTCACCATAAACATTGGGAATCTGCCCATGGTATATAATTTCAACTCATGGTTTTCCTGAAAACCATGGAAAACCATGTCATCCATAAATAATGATTGCCTTCAAACGAACTTCAACCCAATCAAATATTTAAAACAATATATGTTTTAATAACCTATGCATCATCAAATTCATGTCATGGCTGCATACCATTCACTAAACCATTCAATAAATCAACACATGGTTTCATAAAACCGGTTACCAACCACACTCCCATTTTCTACACCATTTGGAAATCAAATATCTATGTGCTCTTTCCGATACCATAAGATCATTAAGACATTGTGCAACCAAATGGATTTACCATCAATTATTAACAAAATTGTGGCATTAAAATCAATCACAAACCAAAGTTTTMAAAACAATCAATGGTTTCTCAGAAACCATGTACTAACTGGGCGCACACATGATCATAAGTTGGGCATGTAGTTTTACCAAAAGAATTGACCAATGATTCTTGTAATATTTCCAATAAATACTCTKCCCCCACGCCCTTCAACTCAATACTTCAAAACTGGATTTGCATAAACCAATTAAAGGCCACATATCTTCCAACATAGAGTTATAACCTTACCAAGTTGTGTTTCTATTGAACCAATTTCTCCTCAGCGATTCCAACTCAGAACTTGACCACGCCTTGGTCACGTTTTGTTTGTTGGATCTTTCCAATGCTTGACCACAATTTTAATTCAACAATGAATTTTCCCAACGCAGGGTGCCAACACGATTTCAACAGAAAATTTCCTCGCTTTCAACGCAGACTACCATTCCAGAATTCAAGCCAACGTAATTACAATATAAAGGACTTGATTCACCATATCAAATCCAATCTCCAACCCTTGTTTTTAAACAACACGATGCAGCAAAACTCGATCTCTGGTTACCCAGGTCTTTAGATATCTCTATAAGTTATGATCGAACTCGTCTTCATCCTCAATCTCTGTCTAGCTTTTCTTTGTTTTTGCAAACATATACAAACATACAGGAATTCTCCACAAATGGTCTAATCTCAATAAGTTGGTTAACTCACACATAGAGATCTCACACCCACAGTACACAATCCCTACTTTACTATTTATAGGTGATCTGTACAAGATTCAGATTCACACACATAATTACATAAGGCTCTCAACCTTCAGGTCTGATTTACAATTAGAGGTCGTTGGTTGGTCATTGTTATCACACGATTTGTACTTTCCCAAAGCCCAAGGAAAGTGAGGGAGATTAGTGTAACAATGGGATATCCTATCACTGTCACCTCAATAGGAAATCCCCTTCTTTGAGTAAGAGAGACTCTACCCCAAGGGAGGCGTCCTCGGTGGCCTAAAGGGCTGGGTAGGTTAAATATGTGTCAAGAAATACCCCCCCTCTCACTGGTCACCTAAGTCAAAAGTGTCTATGTCTGAAGAATTGAGGCAAAGAAGAGTGTTGATGTGCCTGCCCGGAACAAGAACAATACAATACATATAACAATTTCCAAGTACTAGAATGATAGTAAAAGCCTCCAAAGACGTTAGACAATCAAAAATATAGTGGCTGAAGCAAATTTGCAGCAACTTATCAGTTTGCAACAACAATAAATGTTTTGTAACAGCCACAAGAATTATTGCTCAGAATTGAAAGAAAATACCATGGAAACTTAGCATTTATCAAGTAGATTATTTAGCAATTATCACAAGCAATTTTTGAGTGAGTTAGATGTGAGTTATGTAGGTGTATGCAGCAAATTAGTACGAATTAGTATGGCTATAGCAGTGATTTGCAACAGCAACAAGTTAGCTAGTGAATTAGTCAAGGCTAGAGTTAGGGAAGGTTAGTAAGAGCTTCAAAGAAGATAGTTTGAGTGTTTGTTTGACCAAACACTCACAAAAGCAAGTGGACAAGTG
>SNQJ01S0080682.1:32483-56717 GCA_010110895.2 Picea sitchensis | reverse complement strand
GTTTTGGGTATCCCGTGGTAGTGTGTCCATGGATTGCATGTAATGAAGCCTATAAAAAGCTTAGTGAACTCCATTGTAAATGGGCCTGGAGGTAAGCGGTGAAGGCTTACTTGGCCGGTTTGGCCGGATTTGGTCAAAGTTGTTCGAATTCAAAGTTCGAGGTGGAGCAGTGTGTCCAGCTTAGAAAGGTGGGTCTGTAGAAAGGCTGATGTGTTGGCAGGTCAATCAAGTGTTTAAGAATATATGATGAAGGTAAGTTCATATCCATGGAACTTGGAAAGTATTGCAAGGAAGTTGGGATCGAATATGCATGTTTAGTAATGCCAAGTTGCAGAAATAGTTGTGGACAAAAGAGGTTGTGCTATCTAGTAACTCGGTCACCATCGGTTGCAAAAGACAGGAAGATTCAGGAAGAGGTATGAACAGGTCATCTGGTAATTACTCAAATGTGAAATTATCTGGTTTTGATGCTTATGGTTTTTTATCATCTTTCTAAGTAAGACCTAGATCAAACATGTAGATCTTTGATATGGTGATGATGTTAAGGGGTGCAGACTGTGGGATCCTACTACCCACAGAATCATCATGGACAAAGATGTAGTGTTTGATGAATCTCCTTTTATAAAATCAAACATAGTAAAATATGAAAGGTTCAAACCATGGATGGTAGAAGAAAGGTATTTGGAAGGTATTGATTTCCATGAAAGTTTATCACCGGTTGTTAAAAGCTTGTTTCTATTCATGTTGTGTAAGAATTGGTTGTGATTGTACAACTAGATGTTAAAAATGTTTTACATGGAGTTTTTTTTTTGATAAGGGGATATATATGGAACAACCATAACGGTTAGTTCAGAATCGCAACAAGAGATTTGTTTGCAAACTCAAAAATCATTTTATGGCCTGAAGTATGCTAGGAAAATGGTACAAGATGTTTGATTCCTTCATGGTGAGCCAAATCTTACAAGAAGTGAGTATAAACATTGTGTTTATGGTATATTCATTATCTTGGTGTTATATGTTATGCTTGTTGAAAGCACAAACATGGTTGAGATCAACATGTTGGCTTAGTTGGTTAGGACGTTTGTTATGAAGGATTTGGGAGCAGTAAAATAAATCTTGGGCATGGAAATACAAAGAGACAGTAAATATGGTAAGCTTGGTTATCACAATAGAAGTATGTGGTGAAGATACTCAGGAAATTCAATATGAATAATGTGAAACTGGTAAAATCCCTTTGGCTTTCCATTGTAAATTATCTTCAAGTTTAAGTCCTAATTGATGAAGAAAAAAAGGGTTATATGTCTCAAGTATTATATGATAATAGGAAGTTTGATGATTGCGATGGATAATTGGTCATCACTTCACATGCAGTTGGTGTTGTCAATAGACACATGGAAAAACCGGGTCATGAGCATGGAAATGGGTGCTTTAAACACACAAGCACAAGTATCACCTACAATGGTTGCAGTGATTTGGTCTGTGGTTATGATTCATGAGATTTGGACAAGTGCATCTGTCTATTAGACATGTTACTGATGGAGACAGAATGGTCTATGCTGGAGTGAATCATGCAGGCATATTCATCTAACAATATTGTCATAAAAGTTGTGGACCAGTGATGTTGTTTGGCTTCTCTTGGCTTGCAGAAAAGGTGATGAATTAATTAAGGGCATGATATATCAGGTAAATTGTTGTCAAGGTGGATATTGTTGGAAACATGCCAACGAATTTTCTCATGCGATCACATGCACATGCACATGCACATGCACATGCATGCAATCTATTTATGAATTGTTTGTGTAACTATGTGATCTATTCATGATCAGTCTATGTAACTGAGTGATAGATGTTATATATACAAGCATACCCATAGAGGTAGAGCACAATGTGAGCTAGAGAGTAGCGAGTGTGTGAAGAGAGGATGATTGTATGCCTATGAAGGCTATTATAGTTCTCCCTTGAATAACAAAAGACCGATAATCATTGCCCGTGTTTTTTTCCTGATTTGGGTTTCCACATAAATCATTGTGTCAAGTGTGTGTTTGTTGTTCTTGGTTTGATGCGTGTTTTCTAGCTCGTTTATGCTCTGGTTTATGTACTATGTTTTGCTTCCGCTTCCCAACACCTACAACATGAAGGTTCTCTTCGATTTTCCTTTTTGTTTTAACAATTCTCATTTTGGTCATCATAGTTTTCTAGTTACGTCTGCATGTAGTCCAATAGTGTGAGTCCTCGGCTTTGTTGTTCATTTTTTTTTTCCATGATCCAAGTCTCAGCCTAGTCATCATAGTTTTCTAGTTACATTTGCATGTAGTCCAATAGTGTGAGTTCATTGTTTTTTATTTGCTATGATCCAAGGTTGGCCTCGCCTTGTTTTCTCTCGGCAAGTTGGCAATATCTCTATCTTATTATATTCACATGTATGGCTAAACTCTTCGGCTTTGATATTTCATGTATTTGTATATAGTGCAATAGAATAGACATGCTTATTTCAAAAATTAATTAACAACTAAGTTATAATAAGTTTTACCACCTTAAAAAAAATTATTAAAAAAAGATAATCTAATAATTTGTATATTTAATGTCACTAAAATAAACATTAATAAATTTTATTTTAAATATTTTCAATTATAGGCTGATCCGTGNAAATGAGTTAAATCTATTTTTAGGTCAAAGAAGGTGGTTTTTCGGGTCCATGTGTTTTGGGTATCCCGTGGTAGTGTGTCCATGGATTGCATGTAATGAAGCCTATAAAAGGCTTGGTGAACTCCATTGTAAATGGGCCTGGAGGTAAGCGGTGAAGGCTTACTTGGCCGGTTTGGCCGGATTTGGTCAAAGTTGTTCAAATTCAAAGTTCGAGGTGGAGCAGTGTGTCCAGCTTAGAAAGATGGGTCTGTAGAAAGGTTGATGTGTTGGCAGGTCAATCAAGTGTTTAAGAATATATGATGAAGGTAAGTTCATATCCATGGAACTTGGAAAGTATTGCAAGGAAGTTGGGATCGAATATGCATGTTCAATAATGCCAAGTTGCATAAATAGTTGTGGACAAAAGAGGTTGTGCCATCTGGTAACTTGGTCACCATCGGTTGCAAAAGACAGGAAGATTCGGGAAGAGGTATGAACAGGTCATCTGGTAATTACTCAAATGTGGAATTATCTGGTTTTGATGCTTATGGATTTTTATCATCTTTCTAAGTAGGACCCAGATCAAACATGTAGATCTTTGATATGGTGATGATGTTAAGGGGTGCAGACTGTGGGATCCTACTACCCACAGAATCATCATGGACAAAGATGTAGTGTTTGATGAATCTCCTTTTATAAAATCAAACATAGTAAAATATGAAAGGTTCAAACCATGGATGGTAGAAGAAAGTTATTTGGAAGGTATTGATTTCCATGAAAGTTTATCACCGGTTGTTAAAAGCTTGTTTCTATTCATGTTGTGTTAGCATTGGTTGTGATTGTACAACTAGATGTTAAAAAAAAATTACATGGAGTTTTTTTTTTGATAAGGGGATATATATGGAACAACCAGAACGGTTAGTTCAGAATCGCAACAGGAGATTTGTTTACAAACTCATAAATCATTGTATGGCCTGAAGCATGCTAGGAAAATGGTACAATATGTTTGATTCCTTCATGGTGAGCCAAATCTTACAAGAAGTGAGTATAACCATTGTGTTTATGGTATATTCATTATCTTGGTGTTATATATTATGCTTGTTGAAAGCACAAACATGGTTGAGATCAACATGTTGGCTCAGTTGGTTAGGATGTTTGTTATGAAGGATTTGGGAGCAGTAAAATAAATCTTGGGCATGGAAATACAAAGAGACAAGAAATATGGTAAGCTTGGTTATCACAATAGAAGTATGTGGTGAAGATACTTAGGAAATTCAGTATGAATTATGTGAAACTGGTAAAATCCCTTTGGCTTTCCATTGTAAATTCTCTTCAAGTTTATGTCCTAATTGATGAAGAAGAAAAGGGTTATATGTCTCGAGTATTATATGATAATAGGAAGTTTGATGATTGCGATGGATAAATGGTCATCACTTCACATGCAGTTGGTGTTGTCAATAGACACATGGAAAATCGGGTCAGGAGCATGGAAATGGGTGCTTTAAACACACAAGCACAAGTATCACCTACAATGGTTGCAGTGATTTGGTTTGTGGTTATGATTCATGAGATTTGGACAAGTGCATCTGTCTATTAGACATGTTACTGATGGAGACAGAATGGTCTATGCTGGAGTGAATCATGCAGGAATATTCATCTAACAATATTGTCATAAAAGTTGTGGAGCGGTGATGTTGTTTGGCTTCTCTTGGCTTGCAGAAAAGGTGATGAATTAATTAAGGGCATGATATATCAGGTAAATTGTTGTCAAGGTGGATATTGTTGGAAACATGCCAACGAATTTCCTCATGCGATCACATGCACATGCACATGCGCATGCATGCAATCTATTTATGAACTGTTTGTGTAACTATGTGATCTATTCATGATCAGTCTGTGTAACTGAGTGATAGATGTTATATATACGAGCATACCCATAGAGGTAGAGCACAATGTGAGCTAGAGAGCAACGAGTGTGTGAGGAGAGGATGATTGTATGCCTATGAAGGCTATTATAGTTCTCCCTTGAATAACAAAAGACCGATAATCATTGTCCGTGGTTTTTTCCTGATTTGGGTTTCCACATAAATCACTGTGTCAAGTGTGTGTTTGTTGTTCTTGGTTTGATGCGTGTTTTCTAGCTCGTTTATTCTCTGGTTTATGTGTTATGTTTTGCTTTCGCTGCCCAACACCTACAACATGAAGGTTCTCTTCGATTTTCCTTTTTGTTTTAACAATTCTCATTTTGGTCATCATAGTTTTCTAGTTACGTCTGCATGTAGTCCAATAGTGTGAGTCCTCGGCTTTGTTGTTCATTTTTTTTTCCATGATCCAAGTCTCAGCCTAGTCATCATAGTTTTCTAGTTACATTTGCATGTAGTCCAATAGTGTGAGTTCATTGTTTTTTGTTTGCTATGATCCAAGGCTCAGCCTGGCCTCGCCTGGTTTTCTCTGGGCAAGTTGGCAATATCTCTATCTTATTATATTCACATGTATGGCTAAACTCTTCGGCTTTGATATTTCATGTATTTGTATATAGTGCAATAGAATAGACATGCTTATTTCAAAAATTAAAAAATAAAAATAAAATTATTAGGAAAAATAAAAAAAATATGGAGATGAAAGGTGATATTTAAAAAAAATAATTTGAATATCTACTGTAAATACTTCAACATCAACTTTATAATAATAATCTAATTTTAAGGTCACTACCAAACACCAAATTGGTGTATGAAACTCCCTTGTTTGTGGAACAAGGGACCCCTTCACTCCTAAAGTCTAAGGAGGTATACATACCCTACCCCTCTCCCCTTTGGATTTAAAATTGTGATCTTTTAGGAGAAAAGAAATATTATTAACCATTACACCCACTCAAACTATATATATAGCAAAATCAAAAATTTCTTATTGTTAAAATATTTTAAAGATATTCACTCAAAATAATGATATGTGCTCAACTTAAAGTTGATAAGGAGCACATACACATATAAAAGAATCAATGTATAATATTCTTTAACTGCTGATGGTGATGCAAAGAGAGTCATAAAATTCTAGGAAGTGACATCTTTTTAGTTGAAAAAAAATAAAAATAGATTTGATCTTTACAAATACATAATATATCTAAGATTATTTATACTAATACAAAATTATTTATGAATAAATACCTTTAACATTACACATAATGACAAGGTACCTGGGCATCATCAGAGTAAAACCCTATAAACTTAGGGATCTTAATCCCTAGATCAAGCTCAACGAAGGGCAGGGTGCCTTGGTAGGCTCATTGGTTCAAAAGACTTGGGGTTTAGTCCCTAGATTAAGCTTGAAATTTTCGAAAACGGATCAAATCTAATATGAAAAACCACACGTCTCAAACCACAACTAAAGTTTGATTTAATAGAAATTTTATCCGTAACACTGGCTTCGTCATTACTGTTATATATATTAGTATTGTTATTATTGTTATATATATTAATATTGATGTTTGAATGTAAGAAATGCTTTCCCCGAACCCAAATCATTGGTTGGGTTCGTCATTTTATTATTAAGCGTTTTATTATTTCCAAAAAAATAGGCAAACAAAACCCAAACCTTATAACAAAATACATATATAATATTTTGCATAAAAACCAGGGCCTCTTTTTCATTCCTATAGTGAACATATTTTTTTTAATAATCTAAAGTGAATGAAAATATAATTTTTGTAATCGTATAAAAGTTTTACTTAAATGAATTTATTTAAAAAATTGGCTTTTGAGTTTTTTTTTTGGGGACAATAGTAATGAGTAAACATGTATTCACAGATATTAATTAATGATAGTTATTTTTTTTCCTATTAATTATCATAGATATTAATGAATGATAGTTATTTTTCTCCCTATTAATTAACAACTAAGTTATAATAAGTTTTACCACCTTAAAAAAAATTATTAAAAAAAGATAATCTAATAATTTGTATATTTAATGTCAATAAAATAAACATTAATAAATTTTATTTTAAATATTTTCAATTATAGGCTGATCCGTGTCAAAGTAAGTTGTAATGAACATAAATATAACATACTTAGTAAATCTCCGAGCTTAAAAGGGTCGAGAATATTTATAAATGAAGACCTCATTCCCGAAGACCAAGTTGAATTAAGGAAGGAAGTTCAAAATTTCAAAGAAGCCAGGAAAGAAGGAAAATGGGCAATAATTAGAAATCGAAAAGCTATTGTTAGGGATAGAGACCAGAAGGATAATAATAAATAGGAATTTGGGACACTTTAGAAATCAAAGCTATTGTTGTGATAGAGACCAAGGATAAATAATAAATAGGAATCTGGGACAATTTGGGATCCTTTTGAATTGTCGTGTATTTCCATGGCGCAAAGGTCCCATGATGTTAATCCCCAGTGTACTGCTATTATTTGTCTAGTCAAACCTGGGAGCATGGAGGAGTCTAAGGTCCCTAACACATGGAAGGGATTTGTCTTGTGGTCGCATGGAACAAAAAAATCCCAACGTAGAGGGATAGGGAGGTATAGATTGTTATATTAGAAAAAAAAACATTTCCTCCCTCACATTCAACTCTTACAGATTGACCCTCTTAATCAATAATAATACATTTGATAGAAATTTCACATATCAATGCTAAGAAGATGTATATAGTAATTTTTTATTTTGCACTTATTAATTCTAATTTTTATAAGAAAAATAATCAAAATAAAAATTCGTCCCTATAATAATTTAGAACAAGATATTTATAATTTGAAAATGAAGGTAATATCCTCATGCTAGGAGACTTCAATGCTAGGACCTAAACTAAACAAGCTACTCTTTTAAGTGATGACTCCAACCATAATCCTTTATGGCTAGATGATGACCTTGTTTTATCTAAAAGCCAAGCAAAATAAGCTCTCAAGACCTAATTGAGTATTTGTTTGGTAATGAGTCGGTCAAGCTCCCGCAACCTCAAGACCCACAATTTGCATTGGAGTAGTGAAGTGGCCAAACTCGAACCAATTGACCCATATTCATGGGCTAGGTAGTAGTGTTGGGTGAAGACTGGTGTGATATCCTGACATCCCCCGCTTCCAACCAACAACTTTTGACCTTTTAAATGACCAAGTGAGCTTGACTCCCATCATAAACCCAACTCCTAACTCTAAAATTTTCCATGCATAGGAGCACCATTGAAGAGAATTATGATAATCAAAGGAATTTGTGTGCTTTGACAAAAGTAAAGATGACATTTTCTTAAAGGATTTGGGATAGTAAATTAAACCCTAACGAGTAAGGACAACACATTGAAGAACTCTCTATCATAATTTTACAACCAATCTTTTCAATTTCCATTAACAAGTTCTCTTTTCAGGTGTCCCATAAAAAGAATAATGTAACAAACCAACCCCTTGGTAATGATAAGTAATGTAAAATTTCTAGGAAATGCATTATGTATGCTTCTAATGAGCCCTTAAACTTGATAAGATCAAACACGTATAAAGCCCCAATTAAAAGGAAAGATACTATATCAATAAAAGTAAAGAACAAATTTCAAAACTATACAAGTTGGATCCTAAAAAGTTCTAGAGCCAAATTCTAAAACTAATACTTCAAGAAAATAATATTAGACTCTTAAGGACCTGGAATTACTACCTTAAAAGTCTTACAAGTTCCCTAATGTTGGACACTCCATTCCTATTGTCCCTACAAAGAAAGAAGTTTTTCTTTAGATGACATAGAGTTCGGGTTAAGCGACTCGCAAATGGAAAAGCTAAGGACATTGAAGTTTACCAAGCTGAAATTTTTAAAACGGAGGGCCAATCCTTATCCCTAAAATACACAAGCTCTTCAATTTATACTGCTGTATTTCTAAACCCTGGATGTAAAGCCTCATTATTCCTATTTTAAAAATGGGGATAAAAACATTCCCTCCCAATTATAGGACCATTATGATTAGCCCAATTTTAGCCAAGCTTTATGGAATCATTTTGAAAAAGAAGATTAGCATTTGGCTAGAAAGTCACCTATGAAAGAGCTAAAGGCCGGGTTTAGGAGATATCATTCAACCAGGACCATCTGTTACCTTTAGGATCATTGTAGAGGAGTTCTACAATAATTAAAACCAATCTTTTTTGTTGCCTTTGTTGACTTTAGAAAAGCTTTGACATGGTTCCTAGGGAAAACCTTTGGAATAGTTTGGTAGAGAGATAAGTGCCTCTCAAGTTGAGGTCACCGCAATAAAGATGTATGAGAATGCTATTGCTAAGTTTAAAACACTATATTGGTCAAAAAGAGATTAACCCAACATCGGAGTCAAAACAAGGTTGTCCCTTGTCCCCACCCTTTTTGGTATTACTTTGATAAATTAGAAGAATGTTTGAAAAAAAACAGGTTGTGTCGGCCCCAATCTCACCGGTATAACATTAACTTCTCTCTTTACCGCATGATATCGCTCTTATGGAAAAGGAGTCCCCATGATCTTGAAAACAAAACTAAGAATCCTCAAGGACTTATACTCTAATATGGGTATGGATCAGACACTGGATAAGACTATCGGATTATTAAATCCAATAAGATCCCCTTATGATACCTTTGTATATGACAACAACAACTTGAGGGAAGTGAATTCATGCAAATATCTTGAATTGATATTCACCACAAGCTTAATTGGAATTATAGCATTAAGAAAAGAATTATTGAGGGATGGAAAGCTTACTATGGGATTCAAAACAATTAAAATCAACCGAACTTTGGAGCTGGGACAAGAAGAAACCCTTGAGACCTTTGTTACCCCTCATTTTATGGATGTAAAGTCCTGGCCATAGTATCCTCGTGAACTGGAGAAAGATAAAGCAAATAATAAAAGAATTTTATAAACCTATAATCCTCAAAATTAAAGGAAATAATCTTTATCCCATCCTCCTCAGAAACTAGCCTCTCCCCCATTGAGAGCAGATGGCTAAGGACTAGATAATTCCCAAATGTGAACAAGTTAAACAATAAAGCATGAGCCACCAAACAGCCTTAAATCAAGTCATAACCACCATCAACGCAAGAGATGTATATAAAAGACGCCCTCATTCACATAAAGACGTCTGATCTTGGCTAAACTATTGGGGAATCATGGAAGAAACCATTTTGCAGAATAAAGATACTATTAAAAAAAATTATCAACCCTAATCTAGAAGATCAAAATTATCTATTTGTTTTGCCAAGTGTAAGGAAAAAAAATAAGCATTGCTAAGATAAGAACAAATTCTCACGAGCTCCATAGTGAAACTGGGCATTGGTCAATTCCTAAAACGCCATGGGATGAAAGAGTGTGTCACCTTTGTGACACTAAAAAGGTTGAAGATGAAAGACACTTTCTCTTCGATTGTGCAGCCTATACCCATATTAGATCTCATTTTCAAAATATTGATCACACTACCAACCTTCCTAACCTCTTAACTCAACATAAGTATGGTGATCTTGGAAAGCTTCTCTTAATGCTTTTCGAGCACAGAAACAAAATTCTAAAGAAACACAAGTAATCACTTACCCTCTTAAGGTCCGATAGACCAATTAGGTCTTAGTGGACGTTAATCATCATCATCATCATCATAAACCAATTTTATAAATTTACTTAAGCTATGGTAATGAATATTGTTTCACACCTATTTTAATGTCTTAAATGGAAAGAAAAGATATAAACAATCCATTTTTTTATAATATTTTTATAAAATGATAATTAAAAAAAATTAAATTTCAGATTTATTTTTTTAAAATTTAAAATAATAAATATTAAAATCTTGAAATGAACAAAGAATAATTTAATTTAAAGTAATTTTTTTTAAAGTGTATAATAAAATAAAATAATTATCTTTTTTTTATTAAATTATGTATATAATGTAAAAATAAAATCATTAATAACCTATTTCATATAATTATCATATAAAAATATTAAATTCCATTAAAACTTATTTTTTATCCAAAACATATATTTTTTTTTTAATTAAAGTTCATATAATTATCATATAAAAATATTCAATTCCATTAAGACTTATTTTTTATCTAAAACATTTTTTTTTTTAAATTAAAGTCCTCATAGATATGGATTATCATAGATATGAAGACTTCAATTTTAAAAATCTTGACTATATTAATAGATTTATATTTTTTATTTTTATATTATTTATGAATTTTTTTATTTTACAACTATAAAATTATTGGGATCGGTGTTTTTAGTCTTTGTGAAGTTAGTGTTATTACTCTTTGTTTGTTTACAATTTTTTTGTTTTGAATTTTTAGTAAGTTTTTGTTTTCACTTTTTCAATAGGGTATTTGTTTTTAGTTTTTTTTACAAGGTCTATGATATTTGTATTTTACCACTGGTTGATGTTGTTAGTTTTTGTGAGCTTAGTGCTCTTAGTTTTTGTTTGTTTGAAAAAGTTTTTTGGTTTCATCTTTTCAATCAGTTGTATGGTATTCGTTTTCAATATTTTTAGTCCTTCCATGCAGTAAATATAGTATTAGGTTGTCAAATTGAATTGGAATATGTAGGTTTTCATAGTTTGTTATAGTTGAAGTATATTTTTTTGGAAATAAGTATCTTTTTCTTTCCCTTCCTCTCTCTTTTGCTAGAGATTTTTGTGGCTCGTGGTCTCACTTTCTCTTGTTTTCCAAATTTCTTGTCTTTAGTCTCTTTTATCCTATGCTTTTCACAAGTGTTGTGTTCTCCCCTACTAATCATTCCCCCTATTTCTAATATCCCCCTTCTTAATAAAAAATTATGTCTCTTTTATATATATATATATATATATATATATATATATATATATATATATATAAAATATAAAAAATCTCTCTCAAATCTATCTTTGAATCTTCCCCTACTAATTATTCCCCTTATTTCTAATCTCCCCTTGTCTTAATAAAAAATTATGTCTCATTTATTATCCTTCTTCCTTAATTATTTGTCCAAAATTTTATTTGTTTCTCCATTATCATTCTCCTCGGCTTTATTACATTTCTACTTTCTTGTAACTCCCCTTTTCTCTTCTGAATTTGCTAATTTCCAGTTTTACCTTTCCCCTCTCTTCTATTTATTCTATCTATATGGTTTCCCCCCTTAATCAATTTCCCCCTTTGCTACATAATATCATGTACCCCTATTCTTTTGTGTCTCCTTTATCTTTAATTTCTCCCTTAATCTCTCTCCTCTCTAATTTTCCCTTATTTCCCTAATCATAACATATTTTTTTACTAATATATTAGTTTATTACCCTTACCTTTCTTTAGCCATTGTTTTCTCCCTAACTACCTATTTTATCTTTTCTCCCTCCCTAATCTCTTAAAACCCTTATATTAATTCTTCTAGTTATTATTTATTTATTATTTTTTCCATATACTTTAATCTCAACCTCTATTAATTTAAGATTAAATTATTTTTACCACTTCTCTCTCTTAATTTTTAATTTCATTTCTAAGTATTGTATTATTTTTACCTTTATATTGATTTTATTAATATCAATTTTTTGTATATTTATTTAATGTTTTATAAATTGTAATTATTAAAATTATTTTTAAAAGAAATATATATATTAGAATTTGATATCAAATCATTTTCATTTTTATTGGTTGAAAGGTTTGATTTGACAAAATAACCATGATTGGAGGTCACTATTGTAAAAAAATAAAAAATAAATTTAAAAATAAATTGCTATGTACAACTTTTTTTTCCAAAAAAAATTATCTCAAATTTATATAGAGTATAAATTCGTTTACAAATCCAGCAACAAGCTGTGTCCATCACAGTACTACTCCAACACCCTTGCTCGAAAGCAAAACTAAACAAAACAACCCAGCACAACACGCAGGCTGTAAAAACAGTGAACAAAATACAAGGCAGAACAACCCCAACAGGGATAAGATAGCAGCAGAAGGAAAAATGACTCGGCGGCAGCAGATGGCCCCATACGCCCTCAATGGCGCTCCACGCGGGAGCCCCTACTACAGCCAACCGATCCTCCCCCGCCACCGTCCAACATCCCAGCGAGCAAAAAACCCCGGAAGCCACAGCCAGACCATGGAAGAGAAGCCCTGCTGGCCTCCACGCGAAATCACAGCAAAAGACTCGGCCGCAAACCGCAGACCGGTCCGCGCGTCCACCACCCGGCAACCCGCAGCGCCGCCACCCAGCTTCACCACCGACGCCGACCGAAGAACACCGCAGGCCGCCTCCCACATGTCCGCTCTGGACCGCCCGTCCGCTCTGTATAGGGAAGCCCGCACCTGTGCTTCACCACGAAGAAGAACCAGGGATGCGGCTAGCAAGACCTAGCCGCAAAGCCCCCATTTTCGATAACCAAAAAACGACTCTCAAACCCTAAAATCGCCGCTCCCAAAACAGGATAGTTACCCATTCATCTCTCCCCCTCCAGCTATGTACAACTTTACATTAAATCACTCATTCAATTTTAATATTCTAATATCTCTAAACATTTAATGCTTATGATCACTAAGTTAATGATGATATCCATGACATTCAATATCTAGCAGCGTTAAATCACTCATTCAATTTTAATATTCTAATATCTCTAAACATGTAATGCTTATGATCACTAAGTTAATGATGATATCCATGACATTCAATATCTAGCACGAAGTACAAGTTAGCTCATCATGACAAATCTTCTTTTAGTAATTCATTCAATGTTAATATTCCACTATCTCAAAATAGGTAATGCTAAACATTCAATATCTAGCAGCATTAAATCACTCATTCAATTTTAATATTCTAATATCTCTAAACATGTAATGCTTATGATCACTAAGTTAATGATGATATCCATGACATTCAATATCACGAAGTACAAGTTAGCCCATCATGACAAATCTTCTTTTAGTAATTCATTCAATGTTAATATTCCACTATCTCAAAATAGGTAATGCTAAGGAGTGAACAACATTGAAAAAGAAACAGCCACAAAAGTAATGATGATACCCATGGGATTCAATGTCTAGTAGAAGGCGCAATTTACAGGTCACACTATATTCTAAAATCTTCTTAGCCCTTAACTACTTGTTGATATATATGTACATATTTTGATTTTTCAAATAAATAAAAAAACTACTCACAGAAATTAGACATCTTCTAAAATATTCTTAGCCCTTAACTACTTGTTGATACATGTGCACATGCTTTTGATTTTTCTTATCTAAAGAAACTCCTTACCTTGGGGAATGGTAGTGAAATGTTTTCATATGCTTTTGATTTTTCATATATTTAATGGATATATTGCTTCAAGATCCCTTACATTGCTCTCAAAAGTGTTCCACATGTGCTTGAAGGTGACCTCCTTGTCCCTACCCTTGCGTGTGACGCATCTCCAAGATACACGACGATGCTCCTACTAATATAATGCCCAATCTAATGTAATTGAGCTCCAATCTACAAGTGCTATTAGGGAGGTAGATCACTGCTTTTCCATTCTTATTTCACTAATGGAGATGGAATTGTTATGGATAGATAGACAATGTCTATAGATATTGAATTCCAATTGTTATTAGGGAGGTAGATCACTCCTTTTTCATTCTTATTTCACTAATGGAGATGGAATTGTTATGGATAGATAGACAATGTCTATAGATATTAAATTCATTAGCTACATATTGTTGAATGCGAAATGGAATCAGAGGACTACTTAAATATTTTTAATAAACTCGATTCCCTTCTCTATATAAGAAATTTTCTATTCATGTCTATTATTAGATAAAACATGATTAACTCTCATTCATGAATATATATATTGATGAGGCACTACCCAATCTCCAAGATTAATTTGCAACCTTCTAACCATAGATTGATAAGTTACCCATAGTCCAGAGAATCATTTCTTCATTTTCTCAACTACATCCACATGTAGTGTTTCTATGAAGGAGGTGGGAAAAAAAACATATGATTTCCATTAAAAAAACCATGACAAAATTAATGTTGGAGAGATACATTGTTCTTAGGTGAACCAATTTAACCACCTCTCCAACTTTAATGTTTGATCCACACATAAAACTTGGCTCATCTCCATGACTACTCAGTTTTACACATATCATTGCAAGCAAAGAAAAGTGAGGTTTCTATGATGCTTTGGGAGTGAATATGAAACATGACTATGAGGTCACATTAATAAAAGTCGAATTATCAAAATTAGACTTGAATATGTTGTTGCTCAATGGACAAGTAACTCCTTCGACTCACACGTGGCAGTGATGGCAGCCTTTAGACATCCAAATTTCGAGTCTCACCACATTCTTTGATCTGCCTTTGATGTGCAAAATTAATGCTGATACCTACCGTAACATCGTGCGACTTATGGGCGAAACGGTTGGAGAACATTAATGTTCATACCAACTGTAACGTCGTGCAACTTATGGGCGAAACCGTTGGAGAAGTGAGAGCGGTAATAGATATGCATGAACGGAAGGTATTATTCAACAAATTTCTCCATTTTTAATTAGAATATTCAGCTTTCAAACCCTAATCTATGACTGTCTGAGCAAGGTTTTCCTTCTGAAATATCAAATGAATTTTAATGCTCCACATGCTACAAACTTTTCTGACAGGTTTGTATGCATCCCGCCAACTGTCAAACTACGTGACAGGAGGTTATGGGACACTGGAATAACTCTTAGAAGTAGAAGTCATAACTTGGCCTCAACTTGGAATCCACAACAATCCGGTAAATATCATACCATTCAAATTCCAGTAGATACATGGACTAATGATTCTTTGTTTGTTTGAATTTACGTCAGATTATTGAATGTGGAAGGGTACTATGATTCTTTGTTAACATTCATTGACTAGGCCGTTTGATTGCAAGGCCGTTTGATTGCAAGGGCAGGTCCACTCACTCACATTGTTAATCAAGGTTCATCATGCTAGTTGCATGTTATATATAACTTGAGTGGATTTAATGGTTAAGAACATGTGTTTCCTCCTTGGAGTTCAAAGGTTCAAATCTAGAGGGAGGTAGGATATGTATACCTTTGTAGGCTTCTCATACACCAATTTGGTGTTTGGCTTGATTGTGACCTTAAAAATAGATTAGTACTAATCCGAAAATTAAAAATTATAAACTCATTCTATTTCATGTTGTTATTGTTCTTCATCATTTCCACACTAATTTCCATTATCTTCAACGTGTCTATTATTCAAGATAGGCTTACAATTAAACTTACCTATGAGCCCCCTCAAAATACATACAAACTTCCACCAGTTCATAAACCAACACCACTAAATATTTACATAAGTAAATTTTAGTTTTACATTTTCTTTTAATTGATTGTTGTCACATTTTAACAATCTCCACCTTGACAACAATTTCTCTGATACCTTGCCCAAGCCCATTCATCACCTCTTTTGCAAACCAAGAGAAGCCAAACACCATCGTAGCTCTGCAACTTCTCTAACAGTACTGGTTACGTGAACATGTATGCACAATTTTCTCCAGTATGGACCATTCTGCCTTCATTAGTAACTTGTCTTACAAAATGATGCATTGTCTCATTTTTATACACTGGATCTTTAGTCAAATGCACAATCCTTCGACTACCACATAAAACTTTATCCCGTACTTGTCCAAACTTACTCAATAGATCATTGCATTCTTGCAAGACATAACCTGAGGTAGGTCTCCTCTTGTCCAAATCTCTTGAATCATAACCACAGACTAAATCACTACAACCACTGTAGGTGATTCTTGTGCTTCTAAGATACTAAAGCACCAATTTCTATGCTCTTCTCTTGGTTTTTCCATGTGTCCATTGACAACACCAAGTGCATGTGAAATAATTAAACATTCCCATCACAATCATCAACACCCATTTCCATGCTCTTCACCTGGTTTTTCCATGTGTCTACCGACAACACCAACTCCGTGTGAAATAATATCCATTTCATCGCATACATAAAACTTCCTACTAGCATACGGTACACGAGACATACAACCATTTTCTTCTTCATTAGTTAGGACATAAACCTGACAAAAACTTACAATGGAAAGCTAAAGGGATTTTACCGGTTTCACATTATTCATACTAAATTTCCTAAGCATCTTCACCGCATACTTCTGTTGTGATAACCAAATCTTACCATCTTTCTTATCTCTGTGTATTTCCATGCCGAAGATTTGTTTCGCTACTCCTAGATCCTTCATTTCAAACATCCTAACCAAGTGAGCCAACCTGCTAATCTCAAACATGCTTTTGTTTGCAACAAGCATAACACATGATACCAAGATAATGAATATACCATAAATACAATAGTTATACTCACTTCTTGTAAAAAATTGGCTTACCATGAAGGATGAAATTCTTGTACCATTTTCTTGGCATGCTTCAAGACATACAATGACTTCCCTGAGTTTGCAAACAAATCTTCTATAACAATTGTGAACTAACATTTCTAGTTGCTACATATACATCTTCTTATTCAAAACTCCATGTAAAACAATTTTAACATCTAGATGTACTAACTCAAGATCAAGTAACACAACTAGTGCTAACACAACATGAATAGAAACAAGCTTAACAACTGGTGAGAAACTTTCATGGAAAACAATACACCTTCCAAATACCCTTGTGCTACCAGTCATGCTTTGTACCCTTCATATTTTACTATGTTTGATTTTGTAAAAGAAGATTCATCAATTTACAATGCATCTATGTCCATGATTATTATGTGGGAAGTAGGATCCCACAATATGCATCCCTTAACATCATCATCATAACAAATATCTATCTGTTTGATCTCGGTCCTACTTAGAATGTTGATAAAAAACATAAGCATCACAACCAAATAATTTCATATTTGAATTGAATAATCACCATATGAGTTGTCCATACGTCTTCCAGAATCATCCAGTCTTTTTGCAATCGATGGTGACCGATTTACTAAATAACACAACCTCGTATGCTCATAACACTTGCTATAACTTGGCATTACTGAGCATGTCGCTTCGATCCCCGCTTCCTTGAAAATCCATATATATGAACCTGCCTCCATCATCTATTCTCAAAATACATGCTTGACATGTCAATGTTCTACAAAAATCTAAACATATCATCGACCCACCTTTCTAAACTGAACACTCTGCTCCACTTCGAACTTTTCATTCGAAAAAACCTTGACCAAAAATTGGCCAAGATGACCCATATGAACTTTTGTTGCTCACCACTAGGCGCCTTACAATGGAGTCTTAGTGCTCCACCTTAACGTGAACATCAATCTGGCCATATCCGATCAAGTCGGCTAAGTAAGCCTTTATTTCTCACCCCCAGGCCCATTTACAATGGAATTCATCAAGCCTTTTATATGCTTCATTACATGCAATCCATGGACACAATACCTCGAGTCTCCTTGACTTTTTCACTGAGTCAAGATTAAACCAACATACATGCCCCCCACATCTTCATTCTACTTAAATTTGTGTCTAGACTTTCCATAGATGACCCAATAACCCAGGGGTACACATGCTTATCCATCTTACAGACACACAATCAATAATTTTATCTTCAAATATCAATTTGATTTTTTGAAAAATACATATTTGTGCTCCACTCTCCGTGAATAAAAAATATATAGATTTCCATTCCAATCACATATATTTTCCTTTCAAAATATATTATTCTTCATAAACCAAAAACATGTACCAAACTTTTCCTCGTACCAAACTTCCTTCTATATTTCCACTCCAAACACATATATTTTCCTTTCAAAATATATTATTCCTCATAAACCAAAAACTGGTACCAAAATTTTCCTCATACCAAACTTTCTTCTTCTTCGCTATGATACCACTTGTTGGGATTGAAACAATAATTAAATGCAAGAAATATGACAATAGAGACAAAACAATCACTCACATAACACACGAGATTTACGTGGTAAAACCCTGACACTACTTGTTGGGATTGAAACAATAATTAAATGCAAGAAATATGACAATAGAGACAAAACAATCACTCACATAACACACGAAATTTACGTTAAAACGGTGACACTACTTGTTGAGATTGAAACAATAATTAAATGCAAGAAATATGACAATAGAGACAAAACAATCACTCACATAACACACTGACACCACTTGTTGGGATTTAAACAATAATTAAATGCAAGAAATATGACAATAGAGACAAAACAATCACTCACATAACACACCAAATTTACGTGGTAAAACCGTGACACTATTTGTTGGGATTGAAACAATAATTAAATGCAAGAAATATGACAATAGAGACAAAACAATCACTCACATAATACACTGACACCACTTGTTAAGATTGAAACAATAATTAAATATAAAAAATATGACAATAAAAACAAAACAATCACTCACATAACACACCAGATTTAATATGACAATGAGTGAAGGAAACATCCCTCTATTATTCAATATAGGATTACAATTAGACTTATTCACCCGCCTCAAAATATTTCCAAACATTTATAGATATAGATATTGCCAAACATACAAAACTAAATTGTAAAAACGATCTAATATTACAACCGGTTGTTTCTTTAAAATTATATACATCTAGAAATACCCAAAAACAAGTTGTTTGTATACACAGATAAATATGGCATAGTCCACTAGGTTTTCCTGCTTACATCAAATTTGATAACGATGATGGTTTCAAAATGACTAGTGTCTTGGTTTTTTTAATTATGACTTTGATAAATTTATAGCTTTGGCTCGCTCTCTCTAAACATTTTGACAGTATCGCAGACTCGGGAATGACAAAGGGGTACAAGCATAAAGCGAGTTCGTTTTTATCAAAAACATTATTATATTCACTAGTGGATGGGGTCATATTTTTATTCATAGTTTTTTTTATTATTATTTAATTTTAAATGCATAATCCAAAAGCTGAGAATAACGAGAATAACTATATATAGATGATATTACCTTCACTAGAAATAAATGTTTTAGTTTAAACGTTTTATTTATTTATTATCATTTTTTTAGTTTGATTTTGGATTGAATTCGGTGATGAATGATTAGAAAGGTAATTTAAACAACAACAACAAAAAAAAATAGAAATTTTGTTAAAATTTTCACCCGGATTCCGGCTAATTCTTGTCAAAAACACCCAAAAAAAAAAAAATAGAAAGTTTAATAACACCTATAATAAATCAATACACACTTTGGTCATTGGTCCTCGGTGATTAAATCCCATACTTTAACAATAAAGCAATGTTGTGTTATCAATAAGGATAAAAATAATATAAATGGTAGGAAGAAAATTGTAGATTTACTCTAATTACCAATGTGAATCTTCTTTCTTAGACACTTTATTGAAGTTGAGCTTTTATAGTATTTAACATATTGCTAGTAGTTTACAATTAACGTTTTCTTGTTTTATTCACACAATTAATATTTTCTTTTGCACACTCCTTTTTTTTTTATACAATTAACATTTTCTTATGCACATTCTTTTTCCTTTTCTTTTTTTCACATCATTTAATATCTTCCTCATGTTTTTATAAGTTATCTACATTCTACTTTAGTCATGCATGTACAAGTGTTTTTGAGAATTAACATATGTTTTTTTCTTTTTTTTTTCACATCATTTGACCATCTTCCTCATGTTTTGATGGGTGCATTCTATTCTAGTCATGCATGCACTTACTTGAGAGAGTTAGCATAGGGGTTTTCTATGTTTAATTTAGCCATACATGCACTTGTTTTGAGAGTTAGCATGTGTAATACTAGCATAGTCGTTGGAGAATGTTGAAAGGGTTTCATTGAGAACAAGAGTCGTGATTGAGCCGACTCCAACACAGAGTGCTCATAAACAACACGACAGAAATTACCCCATGCGCGTAGAAGGTATGGTATGATTTGAGTGCGTTCTCGATAATGACAGATAATGACAAGTGAATATTAAACGTTCGTGCAAGTTGTGGCATCAAACGATCTTTCAGATATAAAAAATGAATGAGTGCCACCAAAATGAAACGTGTGCAGAGTGTTTTTTAATGATATAAACGTGGCCTGCTTTTAATCCTCCTTAATCATTTGAATGAGTGCCACCAAAATGAAATGTGTGTAGAGTGTTTTTTAATGTAATCATTTGAACGTGGTAATTATGTATTTTTACAGTAAATTTATAATGTGATTAGGTAAATGTAAAAAAGTAAATATGTTAAGTGATGCCTTCATAAATGAAAGGAAGTTATGAACAATAAATCTGATTTTGGAGGACGACTAAGAATATGCCAGCATCTTCAATGCTTAGCCATCAGATTAGAATTTAAGATTAAAAGATCATTAATTGTACCCATTATCAATAGGTGGCGTAATTATTTTGAGGAAATAATAAATGTGAATAAATTGTTTGAGCATTGAAAATTAGTATATGTAATGTTATTTTGAGAAAAAATTAATATATATAATATTATTTTGAAGGAATAGTAAGTGTAAATTAAATGTTTGAGAGTTAATATTCACATTTGTTTTGAGAATTAGCATCTTTAATATCATGTTGAGAGTTACTATATATAACATCATTATATATTGTAATTAAACTGTTAGTTGGATTTTTAGTTTTTTTTTTTAATTATTTTTTTTATGTGATTTATTAATTTTAAATAAAAAAAATGATTATATAATTTTTTAAGTTTTTTAATTTTAAAAACATAATTAAAAAATTGAAAATTTAAAAGTAACTTTAAATTAATTATAAATTATTTTTTTAAATATAATAAAAAATAACAAAAATTTAATGAATATTAAAACATTTATAAATTATTTTTTAAAATATAATAAAAAATAACAAAAATTTAATAAATATTAAAACATTTGTGATATTTTAAACCAATTTTTTTTTTTGAAAAATTAAAAGATTATGAAATGTTACACTTTTTCAAAGTCACAATACAATTCAGTATAAAGAAAAAATATAAAATTTAAGCATTCTATTTCATTAATCAATAAATTACATTTTTTCTTCATCACACTAAAACTTTTTATAAAGAAAAAGATTACACCTGGAGTTCAACAACCGTACAGATGCTTAACGAATTAATAAAAACTAGGCATCAGTTATTTCATATTGCTCATAGCTATTGAAAAAACAATACCATGTACAGCTAGAAATAGAATGACTCTAAAACGGAGCAGTCAGATCTGTATATGGGTATCCTCAGACTAACACTGTATCTAATTCACTAAATAGACTAATATATGGGTATCCTCTCCGGCCTTCTCTTCCACATGTCCCACTTTGTTGTTCTCTACTAATTTATCCGGGTTGATCTCATGGGAGTCGGGACTCCACTAAGCAGCACGGAATATGGTGATCAGAAAACCAGCCAACATAACCAACACCACGACATTAATAACACCCTCTGTCATCTTTGCAGCCATATTCAAATTACCAGGAATTATTTTAATATATATCTAGTCAGTCGTAACAAAATCATAGAATTCACAAGGCTAAGAATAGTTATAGCATAGCGTGAGGATTGTTTATAATTAAGTGTCATTCACAGTCTTACTCTATGCACCATACAGTAAGTTAATGATTGGTTTAGTGCATTTCTTTCCTGTCTATTAGATACCACATTATCACCATCTAATTGTTGGATATCACACTATATCATCCAACTGACACCATGGAAAGTGCTTTTCCTTCCTGTCTATTAGATATCACACTATCACCATCTAACTGTTGGATATCACACTATCACCATTCAACTGACAGGATGGAAAGGCAGCAGTAAGTCAATCATTAACTTACTGCATAGTACACAATTTTCTTCACCACCAATGACATAGTTCCAGATTCTCGATAAACTCACCCAATAACAAGAGGCAGATTGCTAAATAACAATGACAGTGACAGACTGCAGGTTTTGAAAGTACAGGGAGAAATAAAAACGGTTTTTTTGGAAAATACTTCCTCTGTAAATATGCCTTTGGCATAATTACAATATTTATTGAATGCCGTACTATACTAGCATATTTCCAGATTCACAGTGAACTCACTCAATAACCAGAGGCTATGGAGGCTATGGGACATGACAATGACATACTACAGGTTTTTGAATAACCAGAGGGGAGGCTATGGAGGCTAGGCCATGACAATGACGACAATGACAGACTGCAGGTTTTTGAAAGGAAAGGCAGGAATAAAAATTACTTTCTGGGAAAATCCCTCCCATAAATATGTTTTTGGCGTAATCACAATATTTTATTATTTATCATTCAGTTTTAAAATATTGTTGGATACTATACTATCATCATCAAACTCACAGGATCAAAAGGTAGTAAGTCAATCATTAACTTACTGCATGATGCATAATTTTCAATGCTACCAATGACATGATTCAAGATAGGCCTCGCCCATTAACAATGACACTGACAGACTGCAAGCAGGTTTTGAAAGGACAGGCAGAAATAAAAACTACCTTTTGGAAAAAAAAACCTCCCTTAAATATGTCATTGGCATAATTACAATATTTATTATTTATCACTGAGTTTTTATTTACTTTCAAAAAAATTATTGTTGGATACCATACTATATTGTTTTTTTCATTGTGGCTCATCTTGAAGACTACATAATATGTCTTTGGCATAATTACAATATTTATTATTTATTTCTCAGTTTTTATTTACCTTCAAGAAAGTTGTTGTTGGATACTATATTATCTTCTTCTTTTTTCACTGTGGCTCATCTTAAAGACTACATAATACAAGGAGCAAATGTCATCAAAGCTAGATTTGAACCAGGGCATGGCCAATACAAACAATTCCTCTCAACCATTCGGTCTACACTTCCTTGACCATATGATACTATCACCATCAGACTTGCAAGATGGGAAAGGCAATAATAACAATGACAGATTGCAGATTTTGAAAATACAAGCAAAAATAAAAACTATCACCTTGGAAAATACAATAAGTCAATCATTAACTTATTCCATTGTGCATAATTTTTTTGGCTAACAATGGCATAGTTCCAGATTCATGATGAATCCAATAACGAGAAACAGGTTGTGGACAATGACAATGACAGACTACAAGTTTTAAAAAAACACAAGAAATAAAACTATATTTTGGAAAAAACCTTCCAATAATTTTAGTATAATTACACTATTTATTATTTATCACTGAGTTTTTCTTTACTTTTAAAAAGTGTTGAATACCATATTATCATAAATTTAGTAAATCAATCATTAACTTACTAAGTGGAACATAATTCTCTTCACCAACAATGACATAGTTCCAGATTCATCACCCAAGAACCAAAAAAGCAAGCTGTCAGCGATGACAATGACAGAATGCAGGTTTTGAAAGGAGAATCAGAAATAAAAACTGCTTTTTGGGAAAAACCCTCCGGTAAATAGCCTTGGGCATAGTTGCAATATTTATTATCGCTCAGTTTTTCTTTACTTTAAAAATTATTCAACTATTTAATGTGGAAGGTCTCATTTACAGGGCAACTCTTTGACGTGGAAACAGGTCTCACTTTAGGCGGCAGATATAGGTATATTAAGTCTTTTCTATGAAGTGGATGGCCAAGGCAAAATAATCCACTGTTTTCAGTGGTAACATTATTTTACTGTGAGACAAATTGTGA
>SNQJ01S0080682.1:21115-32441 GCA_010110895.2 Picea sitchensis | reverse complement strand
ATTTTTTTTTTCATTGTGGCTCATCTTGAAGACTACATAATATGTCTTTGGCATAATTACAATATTTATTATTTATTCCTCAGTTTTTATTTACCTTCAAAAAAGTTGTTTTGGATACTATACTATCTTCTTCTTTTTTTCACTGTGGCTCATCTTAAAGACTACATAATACAAGGAACAAATGTCATCAAAGCTAGATTTGAACCAGGGCGTGGCCAATACAAACAATTCCTCCCAACCATTTGGTCTACACTTCCTTGACCATATGATACTATCACCATCAGACTTGCAGGATGGGAAAGGCAATAATGACAATGACATATTGCAGATTTTGAAAATACAAGCAGAAATAAAAACTATCACCTTGGAAAATATCGTAAGTCAATCATTAACTTATTCCATTGTGCATAATTTTCTTGACTACCAATGACATAGTTCCAGATTCATGATGAATCCAATAACGAGAAGCAGGTTGATGACAATGACAATGACAGACTACAAGTTTTGAAAAGACAGGGAGAAATAAAACTATATTTTGGAAAAAACCTTCCAGTAACTTTAGTATAATTACACTATTTATTATTTATCACTCAGTTTTTCTTTACTTTTAAAAAGTGTTGAATACCATATTATCATAAATTTAGTAAATCAATCATTAACTTATTACGTGGAACATAATTCTCTTCACCAACAATGACATAGTTCCAGATTCATCACCCAATAACAAAAAAGCAGGCTGTCAGCGATGACAATGACAGAATGCAGGTTTTGAAAGGAGAGTCAGAAATAAAAACTGTTTTTTGGGAAAAACCCTCCGGTAAATAGCCTTGGGCATAGTTGCAATATTTATTATCGCTCAGTTTTTCTTCACTTTAAAAATTATTCAACTCTTTAATGTGGGAGGTCTCATTTACTGGGCAACTCTTTGACGTGGAAACAGGTCTCACTTTAGGCGGCAGATATAGGTATATTAAGTCTTTTCTATGAAGTGGATGGCCAAGGCAAAATAATCCACTGTTTTCAGTGGTAACATTATTTTACTGTGAGACAAATTGTGANCTTATCCATGTCACATCCAAAGCAATGGATTTAAGTGCTAAATTCAAGGAATGAACAATGCAAGGTGACCAAAATATTTGTGGATATTTATCTTCCACAACCATGGCAACAACCTTGCAAACATGTGCATTATCTGTAATAATTTGCACAATGGATACTTTGCTTCTTGAGCTTGTTGTCTTGCTAAAAAAACATGTTTTTCAGCCACTGAACCTGTTGCTGCAGCCCCACTTCTAACAGATGGAAGACTCGCTGACCCTGTTGAAAATGAAGGAGGGGAGACAACATTAGTGGGAAAATCTCTCCCTTTTTTTTGCCCTCTTCCAGCTGCCCTTGATGATTGAGCCATGATTGTTGTAGCAAAGTTCTTGGACTGCTGCTGTAGAAAACAACTTGAAGAATGGTGGACAAATCCACGTGTTTTCCACTTGAAATCCCTTCTCACACTCCACCAAATCCCTTTGTTGCAGTCTAACTCTCTTGCTGCTCCAACCTGTGGGTGAAATGAAGCAAAAAAGACGTTTTTGAGGGTCCGCACACTGTCTTTTTGAGGGACACGTGCCCTGAATTCGTGACACTGGTTGCTGAAGTGTTGGACACGTTTTTAGGACGTGTCCTATTCCCAGGACACGTTGAACCAACGAATCCGACACGTGTCAGGGCGAATCGTGTCGGATTCGTTGGACACACGACACGCAGGGGGTTTAGGACATATCCGGTTACTTAATTATATAATGGTTAGTAAAATCCTAATTTATTTGTTTAAAGTACATTTTTGAATATATAAATGAATTCAACCCTAAAAAAACTTAAGAACAATTAGATTATGCATATTTAATAATTAAAATTTGCAATTCCAATAAATTTTCATAGAATTTCTCACAAAATTGGTCAAAAATATGCCAAAAATAATTATAAAACATAAAACAGTTAGACTGCTTATTTTGAGAATAAATTCCGTGTGACAATGCAAAAGAGAGGGTCTAAACTCCTCTATTAGAGCTTTGTCAATACATTTCATCCTCATTTAAAAAATGCCATTTATCCCTTTTCATGATTTTTTTTTTAAATCAAGGTTCTTTGAAATCATACATTTTCAAAAATAGATAACCTGTACAGCACTCTCTAGGACCACAGACCATCAGAAAACGGAAATCACTGGGCCTTTGGAGGCACTCCAACAACGTCAAAATGTACAAAAAATACATCCCTCTGATGAAATGTGCTGATATCAATCTTTTGATTATAAAGAACAAATAGCAAGCAATCCTGTAATAATACCCATTGTGTTCTCCAAACAGGCGGGATGGATTTCTCCAAGGGCGTGAAGAGGACGCATTCCTCCTATGTATACGGTTTACTCTAGCCGTCATGAACACAGATCACTGTTCTACTTAGAAATAATGGAGAAATTATTAGTTAGATAGTTAAACACAGATCACTATTTTACTTAGGAATAATGGAGAAATTATTAGTTAGATAGTTATGATTGTGTGTTTATTTAGGACTTATCCTAGTTTGTTCAAACTTCCTAGACCTAGTGTATTCATTTATATTTATGTATCGAAATTCAATGAAGCAAGTTGTGTTGCTTTGGCTCTCTCTAGGTGTAGCCTGTCTCACCTAAGAGCAGCAGGATTCATTCATTTGTCTTTCCATTTTTCAATTGGTGTAGCCTGTCTCACCTAGAGCAGCAGGATTCATTCATTTGTCTTTTCATTTTTCAAATTGGTATCAGAGGATTTATTCATTTGTCTTTCCATTTTTCAAATTGGTATCAGAGCATGGAGCTTGGGTGATTTAATTTGGAGAAAGTGCGTGTTTGTTGAAAGAGAAGAGGTGCAATAAGTCTATTGGGTGTGAGTAGTTTGTTGTTGGTGGTGCGACCAGTTCACAAGTGCAATAGTGTGGTGTGGAGTTGTGCCTGTGTAAAGCGAGGAGAGGCGGACCATCACAGGTTGAAATTGTCAGGAACTGCGTTGCAACACACCTGCCTAGTGGGAGAAGGTGCGCTAATCAGCGCAGGTGCCCAGTGTTGGAAAGTGCACTCGAAGTCATCAATTTATCAAAGTGTGGAATTTTGAATTGCAGTGCAGCTACATAGTGTTATAGAGTGCGCTGGAGCGTTTTGTGTTGAAGAAAGGTCTGTGGATCGGATCCACTATTGCAGATTGAGATAGATCGAAGGTATTTGATCCTGCTTCAATTGCTATGTTCTGGAGCTATGCCGATAGTTGAGTGCACTGATTGCCTAGGCACGAGTGCTCGATCAAAGTGGTTTGGGGGAGCCGACTGAAAGAGGAGCAATGATGGGGAATCCACTCTCATAAACCTATCTCAATGAAGCCAATAAATTGGATGGCTCGAATTATGCTAATTGGAAATTTAAGATGTAAACTTTGATGGAAGGTTATGGTGTATGGATGATCCAAGATTCAAGATTGAGACAAACTGGAAAACAAAGCAAAAGTACTGTTAGTAAAAAATAGTATAATTCTTCATATTATGGATTGTAAGACTTCTACCTGGAAAACACTTCAGGATTTGTACGAGACTAAAAATACAAATCAAATCATTTTCCTGAAAAGTAAAGTGTTGAGTATTAAAATGGAAGCAAATGAGCCTCTTAGTACTTTTGTTGCAAGAATTAAAGAGTTCAAAGACAAGTCGGGAGATATAGGAGAATCAATAAATAGTATTGATCTTGTTACAATTATTTTAAATGGAATGTCAGAAAACTATCAGATGTTTATAATAGGTATTGTAGTAAGGGAGAAGGCTCCCACTTTTGAAGAATTGACAAGTATATTGATGCAAGAAGAACAGAGGCGCATGAATTTGAAGCTTCAAAATCCAAACCTAGCACTATGGACAAAGACGAAATTCTCTGGAGGGAAACAGGGAGAAGGAAGTAAAGGTGGAAGTCCATTTCAGAGTGTTACAGGATAATCCCCCTACGAACAAGTGGATTTCCTCTTGGATACTAGACCCCTATGACGAAGACAAAAAAGTGTTATTGTGGACACTGATTTTCCTTTTCATGAAGCTAAACTATTCAAAGAAGAAGGGTAAATACCTTTTACCAACGTTTGTCCTTTCTCGATCCAAGCTAATCTTGATCTCCAAGTTCTTTAGAAGGTCCTGCAATACAATGAGCAACAACAACGATACTTCCTACTCTACCATGATTAGCTTCATAATGGATCTATGAAAGAAACATGTTTATGAAACGTATACAAACTTTAAAGGAAACAGGCCAAGCATAGAATTATATTAATGAAAACAAAGTGAGATGCTTACAACCATGGATGTAGGTGCAACAGCGTCACCAAGCTTTCTTTGTCCAGACCCTTGCTCAAATAATCCACACACAGAATACTGATGCTTCAATGATATTTCCCTTATGACATCATAAGTTTCATGCTTCACAATGTCTCTCCTTTCACCATGAAGAGGCCTCCTTATATAGGCTTGGAGAGGCCTAACCACTTAAGAGATTCTTGGGATAAGTTGAAGATTATTTTCCTTTAGTTGTGGATCTTCCCTAAGATCGAGCCTTGACCTCAGTATTCGAATTCAACTGATTTCCAAGATAAGGGAGATCTTCTCCTGATTTTCTCAATAGTCAAAGATTCTCTTAAACAGACCATCGCTCCCCCAAAAGGGCACACAGAGCGTTGCAATGCTCCCCCAAAGAGGGTTAGGGAGCGTTGGCGCTCCCTAATAGTAGGTAGGGGAGCACTACCCAAATTTTTCTAAAAGAACCCTAACGCTCCCCCAGAAGGGTGTCCAAAGTGCTACAACGCTCCCCCAAAGAGGGTTAGGGAGCGCTAGCACTCCCTGACAGTGGGTAGGGGAGCGCTACTCTTCAAACTTTATTTTTAAGTGGTTTTCTCAATGGAAAAATCTTTGTACTCCTCATCAGATGATTTCCCCTTCTTAAACCAATCTTTGAAGGTGTCTTAAGTGTTCTTATGATGTCGTTAGAGACACAACATAGGGAATATGACAGTATGATGTTTGCGACAAAAAATGCGATACTTGCAACACTAGTAATGACGAAAATGGATCATCATTGAAGTGAGTAATTTTGATGTGTAATAGATTGTCCCCCAAAGTGCGAAGTTAGAATACAGAAACTGATGACTGAAGTACTTTGTAGACTTTTTTAAGCAAGGGTACGGACTCAGAGAACCTGATAGAAGCTGCACACAACCATCAAACAAATATTATAACATGTTTCAAACCCAAGGCAGGCATACCTATGCTTGAGTGATAAAGACTTTCAACGTATGGCCGCCATAAAATACACTGCAGATCCATAATTATATTGACAAAAAGGTATAGCCATTGAAGATACAATGTGAATCTACACTCCTATGACCTGAACTGATTGTAGCTACGAAGAATACACAGTGGATCTACGAAACGACAAGACATAGCCACGACCAATACAAAGTGGATCTATGTGAGTATATGTGTCAACATTCAAAAGAAACTCCGTCACAACCTTGGCAAAGTACATATATGAGTGATGAATCAACCCAAGGTCTTCTTACCGATCCTGATGTAGTACGAATCTAACCACGTGAATAGATGTCCTAATGTCAAACATGGCAGAAACCACTTGATTACCGATCAATGAGGTAAACCGTTAACAAGCGCGAAGGAAATCACCATTGATGTCAATGATTCCCAAGGTACTCTAGTACATTCCAACGAATGTGAATGGATGAGCTGAAGTCAAACATCAGTGGAATCATTCGATCAGAGATCATTGATGTAAACCCATTGTCGGACATGAGGAGGCCTGCCATTGAGGCATGCAGGTCCCAAGGTACTAACCGGTTTCTAAGTCTAGCTCCTAGATAATGTGTTGAAATCGAGAGGAATAGACTTGTTGAAAGAGGGCCTTGATGTATCCCCCATCAATGACACGAAACTGACACAGAGATGTAATTGGTGGATCAAATGAACATGGACTAACACGGGTATTGATGCAAGATATTTGTGATGGCTGACTCTCGAGGCAGATACTTCTCTTGAACACTGAGACAAAACAATAGAAACATGACATGGACCAAAACATGATGATGCAGTGGACACTGTGACTTTCGTCGGGTGACCCAAAGGAGTAGGAAAACTCAAATGATTGGTTCAGTGCAGAGGTTCAACGGATTAAAAATGCATGCAAAGACAAAGTGTCATGTTCAAGGGCGACTGTAAGAGTTACTGGTAATGTTTTCAAAACACTGATTGGCTTGTTTCCTTCAATTTTTTTCCCCATCCAGATAGACGAATACCTCTTTTTAATTTAACGAGCATGAGGATGGTAACACATGCTCGATATAACTCACCTTCGATAAGTCCCTCTTCTTTTGTTTAACAAACTAGAAGAAGTAAGGGTTTGGTCCCATATGGACCCTTCAATATATGATTGTTTAACGAGTCCAGAGAAGATAAACTCGGTGATTTTTTATATTTAGAGAGTCTGAAAATGACTTCAAGACAACTCCAGGGTTGTCATTTTTCGTAATGTTAGTCTCGCAAGGCCGAAAAAGAGATAAATTATCACTCGAAAGACGCCCTTTCAAACCTTTTAACGAGTGGGAAAGGAAGCAAGATCACTCAGCGATCTTTTCATGTTTAGAGAGTCTGAAAAGAGTTTAAAGACGACTCCAGGGGGGTTCTTTTTTCGTATATCCATGCGAGTTCGAAAAAGAAATAAAAGGTTGTTTAGTTACATTCTAATGTTTTTACGAGTGCAAGAAAGAACAAAGACTAAGCTCAGTACTCTGCCCCTAGCTTGAAAGCTAGTGGCTTAACTCCAAAATGATCATCAAAGGCTAGAGACATGCCCCCCAAGCTTCAATTCATTCACCAACTTTGAGGTAGTCACCAATTTCTGTACTAGATGGAGAAAAAGGATTCAGGTGGATGAAATGAAGGTTTAAATACGAGACCTAACGAAATACTCGACTCGACATCTATAGATTTGGCGAAAGACTCGACCTGACAGGAGAGGTCACTGTTTCATTTTTTAACGAGTTTGACACAGGAAAATAACTATGCTCAAGACCTCTGTTTCATTTTTAACGATCTTGCCACAGAGAAGAAAAACTATGCTCAAGGCTTTGAGTTCAATCCCCAGATCTCTATTTTATTTTTTAACGAGTTTGTTACGGAGAGGAAAACTATGTTTGTAGCCTCTTCTTGATCATGGCTTCCAAGACGATAATGCTCTGGAAGGACACCATGTCAAAGGACAAAACTCGATCATGGCTTCCAAGAGATCTTCACTGGATGGAAGAAGAATGCTCTGGAATGAACACATGTCGAGGGTCTCTCCGAGGGTAAGGAGATCAGGCTCCAATAGCCCTACCGAAGAGATCACCGTGTCAACTACCAAATCTAATTTATCCGAGTTGATCTCATGGGAATCAAGACTCCACTGAAACAACGCGAAATATGGTGATCAAAAAACCAACCAACATAACAAACACCACCAGATTAATAACACCGCCCTATCATCTTTGCAGCGATATTCAAATTACCAAGAATTATTTTAATATAGATCTAGTCAACCTTAACAAAACCTTGGAATTCACAAGGCTAAGAACTTGCCCAGTGCATCATTAGGTGTCATTTACGGTCTTATTCTATGCACCATGCAGTAAGTTATTTATTGTCTTTCATTCCTGTCTATTAGATACCACACTATCACTATCTAACTGTTGGATATCACACTATCACCATCCCACTGACAGGATGGAAAGGCAGTAAGTCAATCATTAACTTACTACATGGTGCATAATTTTCTTCACCACCAATGGCATAGTTCCAAATTCCCAATAACAAGAGACAGGCTGAGGAATGACAATAGCAATGACAAACTGCCCATTTTGAAAGGACAAACAGAAATAAACACTGTTTTTTTGGGGAAAACTCTCCTATAAATATGCCTTTGGCATAATTACAATATTTATTATTTATCACTAAGTTTTCTTTAACTTAAAAAAAAATACTATCGAATACCATACTATACTAGATTTTTGAAAGGAAAGGCAGAAATAAAAACTACTTTCAGGGAAAAGCCCTCCTATAAATATGTCTTGGCATAATTATAATATTTTATTGTTTATCACTCAGTGTTTCTTTACTTCAAAAAAAATATTGTTGGATACCATACTATCACCATCAAACTGACAGGGTCAAAAGGCAGTAAATAACAATGACAATGACAAACTACAGGAAAACCGAAAAACCCTCCCCTAAATATGCCTTACATAATTACAATATTTATTATTTATCACTCAATTTTTAGCTTTAAAAAAAAACTGTTGGATAACATATCAATCATTAACTTATTCCATGGTGCATAATTTTCTTGACTACCAATGGCATAGTTCCGGATGAATCTAATAAGGAGAAGCAGATTGTGGACAATGACAATGACAATAATAGACTGCAAGTTTTGAAAAGATACGGAAAAATAAAAACTGTTTTTGGGAAAAACTCTTCAGTAACTTTGATATAATTACACTATTTATTATTTATCACTCAATTTTTCTTTACCTTTAAAAAAATATTGTCGAATAACATAATATCATCAAAATAACATAATATGGAAACTTAATAAGTCGAACATTAACTTACTACTTGGTACATAATTTTCTTCATCAACAATAACATGATCAATAACAAAAGGGCAAACTGTCAGCGACGAGAATGACAGAATGCAGGCTTTTTGAAAGGAGTCAGAAATAAAAACTGCTTTTTGGGAAAAACCCTCCCGTAAAAAGCCTTGGAGATGAAGAGAAATTATATATAACTTATTCCAATAGTTGCTCCAATCTTTTGATATATTATATTAAAATATAAGTAAAAATATACATTTAAAAAAACATTTTAATAGATTAAATTAAAACAATAAATATGCACTACATCTGAGCTATGAAAATGAATATAAATAAATCAATATATTATATTAAAATATAATTGAATATAAATAAATCAGAAGCGATTTTAATCCGCTAAATTAAATAAATAGATACGAATAAATCTGAACAAATATCTGAAACCATGAAAATAGCGTTTCAATCAAAAAGCGATATTAACAGCGTAAATTAAATAAATAGATATGAATAAATCTGAACAAATATCTGCAACCATGAAAAATAGCGTTTCAATCTAAATACCAATAAAATAAACACCCAGCATTAACATTACATAAACACATCGGCACAAAATGTGAGCAATATTAAAGGAATAGATCTGCACGAAATCTGAGCAAAGATCTGGAACAGTTGAACATCTTTTCAAGTTGGCATCTTCAAATCCAAATCACCAAATAAATTAAAATTCCATTACAGTAGTTGGGAGATATCTCTTGAACAGTTGAACATCTTTTCAAGTTGGCATCTTCAAATCCAAATCACCAAATAAATTAAAATTCCATTACAGCAGTTGGGAGATATCTCAAATCCAAATCACCAAATAAATTAAAATTCCATTACAGTAGTTGGGAGATATCTCTGTCCAGAACTATTTAAAATTCCATTACAGTAGTTGGGAGATATCTCTGTCCAGAACTATTTTGGCACTGAGCTGATACGTTTTCTCTGTAGAGTGGACGGCATCCCAGAAGACGTACTTGGACGCATCCGGACAAATAAATGAAGTATTGGAATTGCAAGTCCCTCCCACCTCTATTAATCCTGTTCCACAGCAGCCTCTGTTGGATTTCTCAAACCCTACAGCAAACCCATTATAACAACCAAGTTACAACAGCTAATGACAGCAGCATTACAACTAATAAAAAAAATGTAACAACCAAGTTACAGCAGCATTACAACTAACAAAAAAAATGTAACAACCAAGTTACAGCAGCATTACAACTAATAGAAAAATGACTTTTCATTACAACTCGTACCATATTTAGCAGGATTTCTCACTATATCCAAGAAGGATTCATAGATGTCGATATACACCACTTTAATATCTGGAACCCTAGTTTTGAGGCGAGCGATGGCTGCTTTCAATTTCATGTTATAACCCAAAGCTTCTTGGTTCAATTCATCGATACAACCCTCCACTTCTGGTTTTCCATGAAGCGTTTTCTGCAGAGGCAAACATCCGGGAGGTGCCATGCCATAGATGCCAAATTTGCGGGCACCCAAGTTGTATAGATCCTGAAAGATGCATTACAGTTTGCAAGTATAGAAACATTAAACATTTAGTAAAAAAAATGCATTGTACAATTCGGAAGCAGATTTGTAAATGAAAGAAAAAACCATGATGCATAAACCATTTTGTAATGAGTAAATAAACCATTTTGTATAAAGGAGAGTAAGAAAGCCAAGTGCCTTGTACAATCCAGCCCGAGATGTGTAAGCTACTTAATATGCAAATAAACTGCAAACTTTCTCAACTAGGTATATAAATGAAAACTCTGTACCTGGATCAACAGGTTTAAACGAAAAGCTATAAATGAGAACTTTCTGTCCCTGTATATCAACAGTACTTTAGTATGGAAAGAAACTACCTGAACTAGATTTCAAACTGACCTACTGTAACTGAGAACTTTCTCAACCTGTATATCAACAGCTTTAAACGAAAAGCTCTGTACTAGATTTCAAACTGACCTACTGTCAGTGAGAACTTTCTCAACCTGTGTATCAATCTGTAGAAACTGTAAACAAATAATCTCTTCTTCTTTTACCCGACTGAAAACAAGCTCAATATGTCAACGATCTATTACCTCAATGAAGTATTGCATGTGAATGATGTCTCACCTGAATGAAATTTTGGGAGAGTTGCAGCAAATAGTCCTGATATTGTGTGATGCTGAACTGTTTTCTCCTGATGGGCAAATGATAGTAATTTTGTAAAAAATCGTTGGTTCCTGCACACGCCAGAAATATGGCTTTTCCGATAATATTGGACGCCTTCTCCTCTCCCACCCGATCTCTCAAGATCGCACTGTAATCTTTAAAAAATTCCGTCTGTTTCCACATTGGTATCACAGACTGCAACAATATTCAACAGTGAGAAGTTCTCAGCTTCACTCAGTTCTTTAAGATTGAAATGTTATAAAACCATGAATATCCAAAAACCACTTACAGCTGCTTCGGCTGTGAGGTTATCGTATCCAGCTCCTGCAGAAGCAAAGCTGACGCCTGTTACGAGATCGTGGGTATTGAGATGAGGATCTAAATATGGCGGCAGCGTCTCCTTAAGCCCCAGTCCTGCAGCTGCAAACCAGATT